>VDFB02293435.1:0-82817 GCA_007258455.2 Sequoia sempervirens
GTGAGTCTGTTTGGATTGTCTTATCTTGTTATCAAACCAGTAAAAATCAAGAAGAATCATTGATTCTTGAGAACATACACTACTTGTTTAGATTCTAGGATTTTAAATATAACCACTCTATTCTTGATTGCTGTGTTTTCTATCATTAAACTCAGATAAGATCATCACAAAAATCCTAAAAAATCAAAACACTTGTGGATTTCTCATGATTCGAGATTGGGTATCCACCAAGTTTGTCAAGAAATCTCTTGCCAAACGAATCCAAAAACCAAAGAGGACACTTGCCTACAAACAACTCCTAAGAAAACAAAGGTTTCTATATCAAAGCAAGAAAGTTCTACTCCAACATAGAACTTTTATTCATAAGTATCATGATTTCTCTAGAGGTTATACAGACGACTACGCCGTAGCTCCGTTAGACTCACAAGCATACTTTCAAAGAAGAGCTCTTAAGCAACATCACAATCATAGTCAGAGAATTCGTCCTGAATACATCCCACAACCGGCCATCCAATATGATACCAGACCAAATGAGTTTCATAGAATAAGATAGTTTTTTCTGTCTTAAACCCCTTCAGGTCATAGTTTTAGCGCGCCCGGTTTCTGTTTCAGCGCGCTTGGTATCTGTTTTAGTGCTCCCGGAATCTGTTTCAGCGCACCCGATTTCTGTCTCAGCGCTTTGTATCTCTGTTTTAGCGTGCCTAGATTTTGTTTTAGCGCGCCCGGTATCTATTTTAGCGCCTCTAGCATCTATTTTAGTGCGCCTAGATTATGTTTCAGCGCGCCTGGTCTCTGTTTTAGCGCGCCTGATTTCTGTTTCAGCGTGCCTAGTCTCTGTTTTAGCGCGCTCGGTATCTATTTTAGCACGCCATAAAACCCGAAAAATAGAGAGTTAATAGGGCATTTTGTCAGCTTGCCCATATCAAATACAAGGTTTCTATCAGTTCAAAACAATTTTTTTTACAGTCCAGAACACAATAGTCATACAAAAAGAAAAGCTTTACACCTATACCTAGATCTTGCAGCATCTTGCATAGTGTCGTTATCACCAAAATCTGAGATTTTCTGTCAAAATTTCCCTATCAAGGATTCTATCATCCTTTCATCACGAAACTAGACAAAACAAAATCAGATTTTTAAATCAACAACCTTGACACTTATCCAATCAAATCCAAGATCAAAGTCTAGGGTAAACCTTTTAACGTTTGTATGCCTATCTTCACACGAGCAGCATATCAAAAACAACAAGAACAAGAAAACGAAAAAATAGCAGCCATGACTGAAGAAAACCCTTGGGGACGATATAGCAACACTGATCCTCTTATTAACTCATATGAGAAGGAAATAACTGCAGAAGAAATCAAGAAAGTGCAACAAGACCCTCATTTCCATAAATTTATGGAAAAGATGCTAGAGCAAGACATGGAAAAGTATCTTCTCTTATTAGCTGACAAAGGTGCTAAGCTTCCTAAAGACTTTGATGTCAATCAACTCAAGGAAGCAACCACACCTAACTCAACTAATATAGAGAATCCAAATCAAATAGATGCTTTGACAAGACAAATCCAACAGTTACAATTACAATTCCAGAATATCCAACAAGGGCCAACAAAGAGGTATCTATTACAAGACATTTGCCCTTATCCATTTGACTCAAGCATCAACATGATACCATTTCCAAGGTATTGTGAGTACCCAACGTACAACAAATACAATGGGAGAACTGATCTGTTTGACCACGTACGAGAATTTCGAGCTATGAGCATAGAGTTCGCACACGAGGACTCTTACTTATTACGGTTATTCCCAAGAAGCCTAGGAAACACTTGCATGGAGTGGTTTTCTAAATTAGAACCTGGAATTCAATCCTTTGAGGAACTAATCAATAGGTTCATAACACACTTCTCATTCAACATCCAACATGGGGTAACCTTAAAAGAACTTTACAACACCAAACAAATAAAGGGCGAAAAGTTTCTCTCTTTTCTCCAACGATGGAGAAGGCTATTTGCTAAATACCCTAGATCTATTCCTGAAGAGGAGAAGATAGAGATGTTCATTGATAACTTAGTATATGACATGAACTACAGGTTGGACTTACAATTTCCATCCACATTTGAACAAGTTATCGAAAAAGGGCTTAAAATCGAAGAGGCTCTAATCAAAAGAGGAACAATCAAACATTTCACTGAAGGTTCAAACAATAACCATTCCTCTAACAACAACAACGAAAAGCCAAGATTTTGGCAAAAGAACAAGAATACTGATACCATGATCGATGCACATACATCTAAACCAGTATTCACCTTGACACCAACTACTACAAACAAACAAAACAATGGTTTTAATATCAAACAAAGTAGTGATCAAGGAAATAATCAAAACAGTGGAGAAACGAAAACCCAATCATTCCAACGACCCTCCAATAAACGAAAATTCACGCCATTAGGACAATCGTTGGAATCAGTCCTCAAAGAAATTTTAAATGAAAAACTCATTCAAGTGCAAGAGGCTAGAAATTGGGACCCTCAAGTCAAACCATCATGGTGGAATGACTTACATTACTGTCACTATCATCAAAATAATGGTCACATGACTGAAAATTGTTGGCAATTAAAACATGTGGTACAAGACCTCATAGATCAAAAGAAAGTATTTGTAGAGGGCCCTCAAACAAACAAGGATCATACAACCTTCAAAAATCCTCTACCCAATTATCAAAAGGGAGAATCTTCTTCCGCAAACACCAAAGGTAAGAACGTTGGTTATGTTTATGATGCAACAATCCTTTGTTTTTCTGCTGCCAAAGAGGATGAAGAGTTATGCAATCAAATCAACCAAGACAATGACATTACATCTACCAATTTGGTACAACATATGGACAAATCTGAAAACCAAATCAATGTAGTCACACTCAAAGGGAAACAAGAGTACCAACCGGTTAATGCCACAACAAGGGCACAATCCAAAGTTATATTGAAAGGAGCATCAATATCACCCCCATCAGTGGATCCTCCCTCCAATCAATATAATCTCATCGATCAATTGCAGAAAATACCGGCACAAATATCAATCTTGGAACTTTTGAAGATTTCCCCATCACACAAAGAGGTTCTTGAACAAGCTCTCATATCAACTACAGTACCTAACAATATGGATGTGTGTCAATTCCAAGCTATGGTGGGACATCTATCTGCACCTCATTGCCTTTCTTTTTCTGAACATGATGATGTATCACTCACCCATCCGCATAATTCCGCCCTTCACATTGAAGTCCTTATCCATAAACATCGTGTAAAACGTGTCCTGATAGATGGAGGGGCCGGTTTAAATATTTGTATCTTAAAGCTGATTCGTGCACTAGGATACTCAGATGAAGCCATTGATACCAGAAGAAAAATCACAATCAAAGCATATGATGAAGAAGAAAGGTCCTCTACAGGATTGATCATATTACCCATTCAAGTTGGGCCTATTGTCCAAAAAGTGGTTTGCCAAGTCTTAGATAGGGAACTGACATACAAGATACTATTGGGACGCCCTTGGATCCATGATATGCAAGCAGTACCGTCTACCTATCATCAATGCCTAAAATTTCCCGTCAATGGATAGGAGGTAACAATCACAGCAGACTACAATGACACCCAAGCTTGTCATACATTGAAGACATCTCAGGATACATTCATACCTAACAATAGAGAAGTTGGCACATCAGATAGTGAGCAATAGCAAAGCTTCATTTCAAAGTGGCTTCCAAAACAACAAAGATCACAAGAGATAAGGGTGGCACAATCTAACCCTTCAAATGTTGAAGAACAATTGGCTCCACTCTCACATCAATTCACCAAAGAAGTATAGATAAGTGACAAAGGAATAAGTGAATATGGTGTTGGACACTCATTCCATCTATCACAAATGTTACCCTCCTTACAAACACATGGACAGCCATCCAAAAACACCCACACTTCACAACAATCTACAACAGCATTAGATGGCAGATTTGTAAAATCTGGGAGCTTAGATGAAGAATCAGAAGATAAGGCCATACTAAATTGGCTTTATAAGGATGAAGAAGCCTCCATTTCCACAAGTAACATCATAGAGACAAATCAATATGGGAAAGGAAAAACTATTCTGGCGAAAATGGGATATTCAGGACATGGACCTCTTGGGTTAAGAAAACAAGGCATAACAGAACCAATCCAGCCTCTTACGCTCCAACATAAGGACAAAACTAGACTAGGATACACAGAAAAAGCAAGAACAGAAATCACCAATAAAACCGTGGAGCATATTCTTCAAATAAGAGATAATTCTGAAACAGATTCAAATGAGTATGAGTGGGACAACCTATCAGAGGTTTCCTATGAAGATATTCAGATTGATATTATCAAAAAGTATACCCCCAATCATGAGGAGGGTCAAAGCTCAAGTTTTAATCCTATTGTCTTTGAAACGCAAAATTTTGATGACTCAAGTGAAGATGAACGGACATCGATTGAGATAAATGATGTGGAAGAAAATACCTTTGTAGGCCTCGACATAACCATAGACAACCTAGACGACATTTCCGTCCGAGCTTTCACAATCGCTGACCTCAACCCATCTAATGATTCATTGCCTTTACTACATCCCAAACTTATCGAATGGGAAGCCCAACATCCTATTAATCTCCCTGTTTTTGACAATGATTCCTCCATTATTAACTACCTTTGCTGTGAGGAATCCGATGCTTATTCTACCAATACTTCTTTTAATGATGCTTTTAGGTAGGAGGATGCCAAACCTTCCAGTTGCAAAAATATGAAAGAAAAAAATGGATCTAATGGTGAAAACCATTCTATGGCAGTATTTGATCCTAAAATAGTAAAAATAAAGAACGCATCCGATGGCGAAAACCTCATTGAGGCACCAAAGGATGGAAGGTTTGACATTCTCCCGTAACATTACCATGAAAGATCATCAGTGTTAATAGAACCCACACAGTCTATTAATATTGGCACAGCGAAAAAAGAAAGAATATTACACCTGGCCACATCCATGATAGATACAGAAAAGCCAGATTTTATCAAATTCTTTGAAGAACGATGCATCAATTTTGCTTGGTCATACTCTGACATGCCAGGCTTGGACACAGATCTCATTATGCATCACTTATCCTTACCAGCTAGCACTAAACCAGTAAAACAAAAGCTGAGAAAAATGCATCCACATGTTGCATTATTAGTGAAAAATGACTTGAAGAAATTACTTGATGCTGGATTTATCAGATCTATTGACTATGCGGAATGGATATCCAACATTGTGCCTGTTTCAAAGCCGGATAACACCATCAGAATATGTACTGATTTACGAGATTTAAATAAAGCATGTCCAAAGGATGATTTTCCTTTGCCAAACATAGACATGATTGTAGATCTCACAGCCGGCCATAAAATGCTATCACTCATGGATGGATTTTCAGGATACAATCAAATCAAGATAGCTCCTGAAGACCAAGAAAAGATACCCTTTACATGTCCATGGGGCACTTTTTGCTGGAACGCCATGCCTTTTGGGTTAAAGAATGCAGGAGCTACATACCAGCGGGCTATGACAACAATCTTCCACGACATGATGCATACCTTCATGGAGGACTATGTGGACGACATCTTAGCCAAATCTTACACCAGGGAAGGACATCTAGAGATATTGGCTAAAATATTTGACAGGTTGGAAAAATTCAAAGTCAGATTAAATCCAAAGAAATGTGCCTTTGGAGTAACATCAGCAAAGCTCCTAGGATACATAGTTTCTACAAAGGGAATTGAAGTAGATCCGGCAAAAGTCCAGGCCATTATGGAAATGCCACCTCCTAAGAATATCAGCACATTAAGATCTCTACAAGGCCGACTACAGTCCATCAGAAGATTCATCTCCCAACTAGCAGATCGGTGTCATCCGTTCAACCATCTCTTGCATAAAAATGTGCCTTTCAAATGGGATGAACAGTGTGAGAGTACCTTCAATCAAATCAAGCATTATCTGATGACGCCACCAATCTTGGTACCACCCAGTGAAGACAAGCCATTATTGTTATATATTGCAACAACAAACATTTCTTTAGGAGCCTTGCTAGCACAAGAGGATAAAGAAGGAAAGGAACAGGCTATATACTATATCAGCAGGACACTCAATGGACATGAAGTAAACTACACCTTCACTGAAAAATCATGCTTAGTAGTAGTATTTGCAACACAAAAATTGTGACACTATATGCTTACTCACACTATCAAGCTTCTTGTAAAAATTGATCCTCTCAAGTATTTATTGAGCAAAGCAGCTTTAACAGGAAGGTTGGCAAAGTGGGTCATGCTCCTCAATGAGTTTGATATTCAATATGTTGAAAGGCGAGCTATCAAAGGACAAATCATCGCCGATCAATTAGCAGAAGCTCCATTATCAGACAGTCATCCTATGACCATGGAATTTCCCGATGCAGATATTCTCAATATTACAACACAACCATGGCAACTCTACTTTGATGGATCCTACACACAACATGGATCAAGGGCAGGAATTCTATTTGTCACACCTCTTGGGCACACAATCCCGTGATCATACAGGCTTACCTTCCATTGCACTAACAATGTGGCAGAATATGAAGCTTTGATCCTTGGAATTAAAGTGGCTATTGAATGGAAAATCACAGAACTACAGGTGTATGGAGACTCCCAGTTAATCATCTATCAAGTCAACAATGATTATCAAACTAAGGATGACACATTGATTTTGTACAAGAGGCTGGTGGATGACCTACGAAAGTACTTCATAGAAATCAAATTTGAGCAGATACCAAGATCAGAGAACAAAGCAGCAGATGCCATGGCCACAATAGCATCTCTTCTACAAATGCCTGAAACGCAAGATCGTTATCGATTTATTGTAGAACAAGTATCAGACCCTACATACGCTAATCCCAAATCCCAAACCATAAGCCTTTTGGATAGTGCCCAATCCTCCATTTATGGAGAAATTTATACTTATCTGAAAGATAATATCTTACCACCAGATCTTTCTCGCAACCAAAAGTGCAACTTCATACGCCAATCCGCCAAACATACCATTATTGCTGATACCCTTTACCGTCGAGGCCTAGATGGTACTCTTTTACGTTGTTTAGAACATGACGAATCTGCTTCCGCTTTACACAAGGTCCATGAAGGAATTTGTGGAACACATTCAAGTGGATTATCTTTAGCCAAGAAACTCCTTCGTTTAGGGTATTACTGGCCACACATGGAACAAGAATCTTATCAGTTTGTCAAAAGATGTTCAAAATGCCAGATCCATGGCAATCTTATACATGCACCAGCACAAGAGTTGCATCCATTTGCAACTACATGGCCTTTCTGTCAGTGGGGATTAGACCTGGTAGGGAAAATTCACCCATCTTCATCTAATGGACACAAGTTCATTATCACAGCAACCAAATATTTTACAAAATGGGTGGAGGCAGTTCCCTTAACCACAATCACTGGAAAGAAAATATCATCTTTCATTCTTAATTATCTCATTTGTAGATATGGGATACCCCAGTCAATCATCACAGATAATGGCAGGCCTTTCAAGAACCAAGACGTCCAAGAACTATGTGAAAAGTTCCACATCCAACATCGCTTTTCAATCCCGTATTACCCTCAAGGTAATGGACAGGAAGAAGCTTCAAATAAAACAATCCTCAAAATTCTCAAGAAGACTGTAAATGAAGTGGGACGTGATTGGCATGTTCAGCTTAACCCTGCTCTTTGGGCTTACAGGACAAGCATCAGAACACCAACAAGAGCTACACCATATGCTCTTGTCTATGGATCAGAAGCAATATTACCTATTGAGGTAGAAATTCCATCCCTTCGAGTCTCACTAAAGGGACTCATTTCAGATGAAGATTATAGGGTCTCTAGACTTCAGGAATTAGAGCTACTTGATGAACGTCGACAACAAGCTGTTAATCATTTGACAGCCTATCAACAAAGGATGTCTAGAAACTATAATCATAGGGTTAAACCTAGAGTCTTCCAGATTGGAGACTTGGTCCTACGGGAAAACCCTAGAAATCAAGCAAACAGAGAAAAGAAGGGAAAGTTTGAACCTAACTGGATAGGACCTTATGTCATCATATCAGTCTATGGATCAGGAGCATATCGACTGTCTACACCAGAGGGAGACATGTTGGAGGAGCCCATGAACAGCATTCATCTCCGGTGATTCTACACTTGAGGATATCTAGTGCATGGTCAATAAAGTTGTCTCGATGAAAACCTGGCAAACAGGCGTCATGATAACAGAAAAAGAGAGAAATAAACAAAAAAAATAAAAAAAAAAAAGAAAAAAAAAGAAAGAGGACACAATAAAAACAAGTGATGAAAACCTGGAAAACAGGCGTTACTTGTGATTTTCACCAAACTCCTCTATCTATTGGGTACAGTGTTGTTACGATTGTTTCCTTTCATATCATTTCCATCTATCATTTGGGATTATCATATCATAGCAAGGATACCAGGTTTTACCCTAACTTGGGGGCAACATCCTAATGTTATCTGGTACAAGTAGACTTTCAGCTTGCATGGAAGGGCAGTCAAACACGACAACCTCAAGTGGCAACCCATCAAAATCCAAAAACATCAGAAAATTCAAAATCCAAAAACATCAGAAAATTCAAAATCCAAAAACATCAGAAAATCCATCAAAATCCAAAAACATCAGAAAATCCATCAAAATCCAAAAACATCAGAAAATCCATCAAAATCCAAAAACATCAGAAAATCCACAAAATCCAAAAACATCAGAAAATCCATCAAAATCCAAAAACATCAGAAAATCCATCAAAATCCAAAAACATCACAAAATCCAAAATCCAAAAACATCAAAAAATCAAAATAGAGTCTACATCAGTCAAAAGTAGAGTCTATGTCAGTCGAACTACGTGGTCTCTGCGTATATAACGTAGGCAAGACTAATCTTTGATCAATCCCCGAGACCCCTAGGATAGGTCTTTAGATCAAATCATTTGGTCAAACGTTTGGAAAAATCATGCACACATCAGCACACACATCTCAACACTGATGATCTAATCTGAAATAATGATTTGAAAATACATTAAGTAGAATTTGAATTGTTGTGCTTTTTATCATTTGATTATCATTTCTTTAGAGCAACTCAATGATGTATTGAACTAGAGAAGTAAGGAAGAAGAATGATACCTTTTCTTAGTTTACTGTTTGTGAATTAATCATTATTGTTTTGTGAATTGTCGCGGGAAATGCTCTACCAAGTATCATGGATGACATTCAAATTCACTTAAGAAAATGATTAATTCTTGTTTGTTTACGCAAGAAATGCTCAGGTCATCATTGGTCTATCTTATACCATGATGCTTGTGTTCGCTTGCAATATCAAAAATCATGAAAGAAATACTCAGGTCATCATTGGTCTATCTCATATCATTGATGCTTGTATTCGCTTTCAACATTTTTAAAAGCTCAGTGATGATACAAAGCAGAATAAAATGATTATTGAAGTGACACTTAGATTTGCATTAATAAAATAGGCATTTGCATGGTTAACATAGATTGCATTCATAATAATACATCTGCAGAGTACTGGCGACACAAGTTCCAATGATTCAATCGCAAATGATGTTATCTTTCCTTACTAAAGACTGAGTATACTTGACACATGCACATAGGATCATATCTTCATCTCATCATAAATTCACAATAAAATTGCATTTCATGACATCATATACATGTTATGTTACACCATTCATTTATCCATACATCATTTACACTTACATCATCACATATTCATCATACATTTCATTTACATACATTCATTTACATTTACATTTCATCAGTCATTCCATTTCATTTGCATTCCATCTCATTTTTCATACATCATTACATTTCATTTTCATTTACATACATCATTCCATTTCATTTCATCAGTCATTCCATTTCATTACATTTCATTTTACACTATCATACATCATTACATTTCATTTACATTTACATCTCATCATTCATAAAAAATCATCTACTCATTTATCATTACAATTAAATCACATTTCATCGCATATCATTCTATTCACATCTCATTATTCATCATCCACTTATCACATATTACATATTCATTTATCACATTTCATTTACATACATCATTACATTTTACATTTCATTTATCCGTCATCCATTTATCACATATCACATTTTACAATTCATTTCACATATTCACATATCACATTTGTATTTATTACATTTTCCATGCATCATCCATCACATTTTATCTATCATACATTACATCTCATTAAGAAAAGAAATGCATCATCAATATCATTTTGCATCCATCACGTCAATACATCATAAAATCCATACATCCATCACATCAATACATCATAAAATCAATGCATCCATCACATAAATCATGTAAAATCGTATCATAAATCAAACGAACCGCTGCACAAATATATCTCATCAAGTGTCAAGTATACAATGAAGTCTGAAAATAATGAAAATAACATCATGTCAAAAATGGCTGTATCAATCTCTCAATGGGTACACATATAATCTCAAGTAGTACTCCCACCAGAAGGAGCAGGTCTCGCACCAGTATCAGCACCACCACCAGACATCCCAGGATCTCTCGGATCTCTCGGCAGAGGCTGTGTCACACCTCTGCTCACTGTCCTCGACCGAGTCCTCTCTGAGCGCGACTGTGCATAGCTGACTCTCTGCTTTGGGGGGCATAGCTCATGGTAGCGGCTCCGGTAGAACTCAATCTCAGCACCGGCTCGCATGGCCTCACACATATAATCCGCTACAGAGGTCCCATCTACCACTCTCTGTAACCTCTCTGCAGTCACCTGTGCTGTCTCAGCTGTCCGTCTAATGGTATCCCACTCTGCAGTCAAGGCCGTGATCTGTGCCTGGGCGGTGGACAACTGTGCTTGTAATCCTGTCACCTGAGCCTGTGCGGTCACTGCTACCTGTAATGCCCCATCTCTCTCACTAATCAGTGATGTAATCTGGGTTTGAGCAGTGGCTAGCTGTGCCTACGTCTGAGCCTGAGTCTGAGCTAATAACCCCTGCACCTGTGCTAGCTGACCCTGCAATGTCTGCACTTGCACCTGTAAGCCTGCCACCTCTGAGGGATCTGCCGATGAAGACATAACAGCCTGCCTCTTACGAGGCGCACTGGAGGATGGCTCTGATGAAACTGCTATGCTCGGACCCCTCCCATCTCCGCCATCATCGTCACTACTATCATCACTGCTATCAGAGCTCTCATCACTATCGGTCTCCGAGCTGCTCTCCACATCCACATCAACATCCTCCTCTCTACCCCGTCTTTGACCAACTTGAACACCCCCTGCTGGTGCTACTGTTGGTGCTGCTGGTGCTGCCGCTGGTACAGGTGCTGGCTCATCTGGAATAGTGATCCGTGGAGGAGGATGTAGAGCCAGATACTCTCCATACTCAGGAGTAATAGGCACCTCGACAATATCTCGCCGAACATCCCATGCTGATGGCTGTAGAGCACGATAACCCTCAACAAGTGCCCTGTAAGGCAAGCTGGGACCCCAATCAGGAACATCAATCTGTCACCGTCCATAATGTGCTACACCTAATGGCATGCACTGCACAATACCATACTGTCTGTACACACGACGAAACAGGAACCGCTCCAAAACCCTGGGGCTCTTCCCAATCAAATACATAGAATCGGACAAGAACCCCAACTCAATATCATCATCGTCCCAGGCATCACAGTCTAGGTACGGACGCCAGGTCACTGCCTCTATATCATCAACGATCCGTCTCCAATACTCAAGCTTACCCATCATATGCTGGGTAGGCCTGCCTCTATATCGAAATACATATGGCCTCATCGCTGGTCTGGCCAACACTAGTACGGGACGCGTAACAACAATATGCTCCCAGGCCCATACCTGGAGAAGGGTAGCCCCTGCAGATAAACTACTGCCGCCGAGATATACTACCCAATGCAAATCATGATATAACTGGGCAAGCATGCACATGCCCCATGCATATCTCGTCCTATGGACCACCAGGCCCTCTAGCACACGACCCCATCCAAGCGATAGACCCTTTGACCTCTTATCAGGATAAAGGAATCCACCAATGAAACCCGCCAAAACAGAAGGAAGAGGAGCATATGACTCATATATATCTATCCATGGGATCCACTCTCCTGCAATGTGAGGATCCTGGAAGACTCTTTGCATAGCCTCTACACCACCAACCTCCTCCGAGTCGTGAACCACAATCTCTCCAACAAACGGTATGCAAAGAATATGCCATACATCCTCTGGCGTCACTGTCATCTCACCAATAGGTAAATGAAATGTGTTGTGGTCACTATGCCACCTCTCCGCCAAAGCTGTCAATAGACCCCTATTGAGTCTAATATGGGGCATGTCCAACAATGTAGCCAAACCACAGGCAGCAATATGCTGTCTCTCATCAGGAGACAGTCGCGAAATCATATCAAACGGCCAGGGGAATTGCTCCCGCACCTGGATCACATCCAACTGCTCCTGTACTCATGCAAAACAAAATATTTTAATCAGAATATCAAAAGATCATCAACAAATCAAAACATTGTGCTTTTTCCTATCAATCTATCAGATTATCAAGAAACCCTCATCTATCAATTGGGTTCAATCATTCAGAATGCATAATTATTCCTCGCCTATCATGAGGGTAATTATTATCAATCAAATAGATCTCGCTCATCATGAGATCGTTTCCCATATATTTTAGTCAAGATCAACACTAAAATAGATGGAATAAAAAACAAATCAACAAAAATCAAAACGCACAATGTTAAATCAATTTTTTTACCCAAAGCACTACAAAATCAACCTAATGTGCTAAAAAGTCTGGTGCGCTACAAAACTCCCCTTGCGCGCTACAGAACAAACCTGGCGCGCTAAAATTTCTGTCGTGCTACAAAATTTCATGGAAGCGCTATCAAACTGACCCCGCACGCTAAAACTTTTGGCGCGCTGCAAAACCTACATGATGCGCTACGCTATTGACCGGACGCACTAAATCTACGACGCGCTACAACAAAACACGGACGTGCTACAACGCGTTCCGTGCGTGCTAAAACTAAAAAAACACGTGCAAAATGCATCAAAATCAATGGCGCAAATTACGAGAAAAGTTTGAGGTACATACCGGAGGACCATAATCGGTCGGACGCTGGTGACGGCGCACACGCTCGAGTCGGTGGGTGTGGTATGGGATCGGCATCCTAGCTCTGAATGCTCTGGAGGGTCTCTATCTCAAAATTTGTAAAAGTCAATGCACAAATGACTTTTGAAAATGACCTTTGGAGCATTTATAGGCTATTTTTTTGGGGGAATTTTATGGGATTTATTTATTTCTCATTCTGAGGAATTAATTCTTGTCAATCACTGGGGCATTTACAATCTTGTCGGGAGATAAATTGTTTCTTCATCAATTCATCATCAAACCATCATAAAAATTCAAAGTTTTTGAAAATTCATAAAATATCCAAAATTCATCAATTTATCTCCCGAGGGGGCATATATCACTATCTTTTCGAAATTCATCATCTGGGACAAGTCTGGGGCATGCTTTAAAACCTTTCGTCAATACTGGTAGCCGAAGCAAAAACATTCTTTGAAACATTGTGTAAACACATCACTTCAAAGAGGGGCAAAATGTAGACACCTAAAAATGGTCTGGAGAATCCAATTAATCGAATACGCCTTATTTGATTAATTAATCTTAAATTCCTCTACTTAGTAAATAAATAGAAATATTTATTTATATTAAGTTCATTTATCAATTCTCCTATTTTTCTCTCCTAATTAAATAAACAAAATTAAAAACTTTGTTTTATTTAATTATTATCATTTTTATCACATTAATTCTCTCTTAATTAAATAAACAAAATTAAAAACTTTGTTTTATTTAATTATTATCATTATTTCTTCTATCTTAAAATTGAATACACAATTTAAATAATTCGTGTTATTTAATTTCACATTTCCTCTTAATTAAATAAAGATTGTCAAAAATCTTTTATTTAATTATCACTCTCCTTTAATTTAATAAAACCAAACCCTATAGTTTGATTTATTAAATTATTTATTCCTCATTTTTGCTAAATTTAAATAAATTAAAATTATTTAAATTTATTGCATAAAGTTTGCACTATTCCCTCACCAATAAATATTTATTTCTCACCAATCAAATTAATGGCACTGCCATTCACGGGAAATGCTTCAGGGAAAATCTGCAGGAAGATCTCTCAACAACCTTCCACCCACCTTCCCTCTTATATTGCCTGGTGTTTTCATGGGGAGAAACCATTCCCCATGATCAGCTCCTTCTTCTCATCCCAAGCCTTTAGATTCTCCAGAAGAAATCACAGCCCCTCATCCTGGTTTCCTGTACAATTGTGTTGCCGTAAAAGCTATAAATACAACTCTTGGGTTGCAAGAAAATGATTCCAACGAATGTAATCTTACTCTGCATGTTTCCAAAGCACTCAAGCATCCAATTCATCCAACAATCATCCAGCAGCCATCCAGCATCCATCCAGCATCAGCATTTGCAGTCATGGCTGCCATTAGCATAGAGTTTGCATATTTAGATTAAAATAGAGTAGCATAATCTCATTTCTCATTCTCTAAGTGTCACTTAATAGTTTAATTAGCTTAAGATTCTGAGAGCTAAGTAAATTAGAGAAGTCTTTAGAGTTAGAGAGCAATAGGATAGCATTTTGAAGCTTTTTAGTTTAATTTAGTTTAAATTTATTGAGTTTTAGATACAATTATCCTATTTAGAAGCGTAGATGCATTGTTTATTTAGTTTTCCCCTTCTACACGCTTACAGTATAATATTTAGGATATGTGCTAATACGACACGTCTTAAGGGGATGTCTTAAGGGGTCCTAATACAACGTCTTAAGGGGATCAAAGAAAAGTATAATTGAGTATAAATATTAAGTGATATAAACAAGTATTATAAGTTTTAGGGTGAGTCATCATAACAAATGATATAATTAAGTATAATATTTAGGATATGTGAATCCACCTCCACGTCTTAAGGGGATGTCTAAGGGGTCGTAATACAAAGTCTTAAGGATATAATTGATTTAACAATAATTTATGCATGATATTTAGTGATTATACAATCAAATACAAAGTTTCAAAGTAGGGAAACACGCACATTTAACAAACAAAATATATAGAATATCGATTCTGATACATAGAAGTACATAGAGTACATAATTTTGTATGTACATGTATTTGTAATTTGTACAATTTTTTTAATTATGTATGTATGTACATATATGTCATCTCAAAACAATGTTTACAAAATTTGGATATGCCATATCAAGAACATCTCAAACTCACCGCCTAGAATGTAGTAGGTCTTCACACCATCTGATATCAAAAAGGTACAAGTAATATCAATGAAATCATCAAAACATACATATTATAATTTATATAAAACTATCTATATGTACACAACTCAAGTACCTGCATTTAAAAGTATTGCACACACATGTGTAGGTTGAATCTAGGCGTCCTCTCCTTTTTGTTTCAAAGTATGAGATCAATGCAATGATGGCTTAAGGATACAAAAAGGATAATAAATCAATTTTAACTATTAATGTACAAGCAATATCAATATGTAATCAAAACATGTATTTAAATATAATTTAACTAATAATTACCTATTTTTACCAAGTATTCCATGTTGTCTAGGTTGAAACTGCATGGATTAGATCCTTTTTGAGATTATGGCTTAAGGATCTATAAAAGAAAAATTTAAATCAATTTCAACTAATAACACACTTGGCCAATATCGAAACATGTATTTAATCTATTTAAAAGGACAATATAAAACTAAAACTATAGTTACCTGTATTTACTTATTCCATTGTACCATCTGCATCCTCTCTTTTTTGCAATGCATCTATGATTGTCTCATGCTCTTCCATAGAAATTGTCCATAGCACTTTATTTTTAGGTCTTCCATGATATTGATCTAGTTTTATATTTGTTTCCACCACCAAATGTGAATAATGTATAATATTTTTATGCATTTCATAATATTTGAATGCAGATAGACCATTCTTCCTTGTCAGGCATTTTCATAGCCAAGTGCCAACAACCACCACTTATCCTATTGGAAAACATGAAAACCATCATCAAATAAGTTCTCAAAATTTTCTTAAGGGGATCAAAGACTTGTTCTAAAAATTTGCTTAAGGGGATCAAAAACTTGTTATCAAAATTTGCTTAAGGGGATGTCTTAAAGGGATCACCGTACCTATTGGATAATGATAGAAATCATCATCTTCTCGAGGTGCTATTAACTTATGTTTAGTCTCCACACAATGAGCCAACCAATATTTTGTTTCCTCTTCATTCCCCTCAAGTGTAACAACAACATACACATGTCCTGCAAACAAAAAATGATTTAATGACTTGCGCATATCCATATAAATAATTAAATAGTATTACAAAATAACTTAATAAAGTGAAATAAAATTAAATAAATTAAATTAAATTACCTTCTTGTACAAGGTCTAAAACACAGTCATAGTCTTCAAATGCAAACACTTGATCATTTTCTTCAATAGTTCTTTCATATTGATCATGTGCTTGTGCAGGTGTCAATGATGTTTGCTCCCATTGTTCAACCCATTCTATATTTTCACATGCTTCCCAATCTACTGAGATACAAAACTGACAAAAAAATGCAAGCTCCCTTGTCTAGATAGTCCATGTGCTTGCTATCAAAATCCTAAATGAATGCCATTTAGTATATCCACTGATTGTCTCACAGTCAACTTTAGGTACAATGTTCTCTTCTTCAACCAACCAAAAGAATCGATGAACTATAGAGTACTCACTCAAACTAGGTGTAGATAATCTTGTATTACACCAATACACAATCCCATGTGCATCTTTAAATTTTATTTCATCCTCAAATTTTAATTGTTCTCCAAAAAGAATTCTTTTGACACACACACCAACTCCATATATGTTGGACATTAAGTTCTTTGTGAACCCTACTTAACCAATAGAACATTCGAGCATTCTTGAACTGCCCCATACAATTATCTAACCATATGAGGTGTTCTTCCATCTGGATTCCTCTTTCTCTTAAATTTCTATAAAATATACTGAAACATTATTGAACAAACTCTGACGAGTGTAACCTGTTGTCACTCAAACAAAAATGATACTCCCTCAAAACTTTTCTATCATCCTCAGTGCTATCATCTACATGTCTATAAACAATATGGACAAACATAACTACTTGCATTGAATTATAATACTATGATTGAATTTCCTCTTGTGGAGCTAGAGTATAATTTTTCACAAAATCAACCACTGAAAGTATAGTACCAATTGGAAATGTGTTTCTACATGCACGAAATTGGACATCAAGCCATTGAGCATGTTGAAAGTGCATGACATATTTTAGTACAATCTTATTCTTAAATTCACTCATGAATGCATGCACACTAACTTTTTTTGTAACTAAATCACAACTCTTTCCTATTTTTCTATATTTTAAAGAATAGTGAACATTCTTAAATCTTTTAACATTTGTTAATTGTTGTCCAAAATCATTATCAACACTTTTATGCATACAAATTCTTAAGAATGAAAGATTTCCACAGTTAATGCATTGTCCAGAAATACAAGAACTTAAATAAAATAATTTACCATTAGATCTTTCACAAAACAAACCTGAAATAAACTCCCTTATTGCTTCAAGTGGCACATTAATACCACATTTATGTATAATCATGTTAGTATGCAAGGTACAACGTATATATCAAAAAACATCATAAAAATAATGAAATTGAACATGTGTTTTACAAGAAGAAGATATTCATTGCTTATTAATTTTTACATACCAGGGTTTACATTTTTCAAAAGACCTTTGACTTATTTTAATATTACCAAGTAACACTAAATCACCACAAAATTTTCTATAAAATTCAGTTTGTGTTGTATCTAATAGGTGTTTTGGGTGAGGATTGCAAACTTTGGACCCACCCTTAATTTTAAAACATCTCTAGCATTAGATGAAACCCTGGTATTTTTATGCTAATGGGTGATCCCACAATAGTGGTTTACACTTTTTGGCCTAACTGGACACTGATATTTTTTTTTTAACACAATCGCCACATTCGGGCACCTATAGCGATTAAACCGTAAGGAATTTGAAGATGATGTAAACTAGAGTCTTGTCACATTTTGTCTGTAGATTCTAAAAATATTTTTTTCAATTTTTTTGGAATTAGATTGCACTTTTTTTCCATCTCCCACAAAAATTAGTTTTTTCAAAAACAACATTTTAAAAAGTGACGCACACCTATAATGTATAACTTTTTTTCCATGAAGGATAAAATTCCAATTCTTTCAAATTGAGATTTCTAACTCTGATATCTAGTGCTTCCACTTGGTTAGATAGTTTTTTATTGAATATATTTTCTTTAATCAAGTTTCAAAGTCAATCAAATGACAATTCAGACCTAGCGCGACCGTGATAACGCATAACTTTTACTGTATGTATCGAAATTCTTCTCTTTTTTTTTTGTTGGATCAAGGACTTCAATATCTAGTGCACTCATATTTTTTTTTATAATCTTCTATTTTTCCACTTGTGCAGTAATGTAGATTTTGTTTACTTATGAAAACCTATATTTAATAAAACTTAAAAATAGATAGATAATAAAACCAAAACATACTAAAATTATATTCATTGGATAGCTCGTTCTGAAGGCTACTTGATTCCAAGTTTGGTTTCTAAATATTCCCCCATTTTCATCCCCAACCGGAGCTTGAAAGCGTAAAATTTTAGGTTTTTTGTGTGTACAAATTAAAAAATTAGGGAAAAAGGGGGTTCGCTGAACTGGTTCGATGAACTGTGGTTCATTCAACTCGGGTTCATGTAACCCTAATATGCACATTTCTTTTATTTTTTCAAGGGAAATGTGGGCCCAATAGTTAGTGGGTTCGCTCGAACCCTGGTTCGGTCGAACCCCTGTATGGTTCGGTCGAACATCTAGGTTCATGCGAACCCCTAAAACCAATTTTTTTGCCATGGGGTCGTTTTTTCTCAAATTTCCTTCCTCTTCAAAAGTGTAAACCACTTATGTGACTTCACCCCAATATTTTTTGATAAAAGATTGAATTTCAACATTCAATTTCATATCAGACCTCAAAAGTCGACCACTGAAACTCCAACATTGGTTGATAGGATCATTTTCTATACTTTCTCTTTTTGTTGCTACTCTTAGAAATGTTTTAGGATGTATTTTTAAAACTTCAGTAATATTGCTTACCATTCTTTTATTGAAAGTTGCTTTATTAACCATAGCATTTGTTATAGCTCTTCTTGTTGCATTTTTATCTTTAGATCGACTATTGTTTCCAATATATTGAATGACACTAGCAACAATAGACATAACATGTTTTAATGATTGATCTTTTCTTTTTGTTTTAACAAAAATGCCTAACCTTTTCATTATTTTCCTCATTTTTTGCATTCTCATCAATTGCATCACTAGTTGACATTGAAATGCAAATTTTTTATAATAAAAGAATTTGTTGTATATTCTATTCACATGTGTTCTTATTTTCCTCCAAGAAATTTGACCAGGAAGATTATTGAAAACACCACTTTCAATTTAAAAAAAAAAAATTTCATTAAATTCAACATCATAGTCTAGATTTTCATTTTCATTTTCAACTTCAAAACAATTTACATTTTCATCTTCATTTTCATCAACAAAAAAAATTTCATTTTCATTTTCATCAACAAAACGGTTTTCATTTTCATTTTCAACAAAAGGATCATTCTCATTTTCATTTTCAACAAAAGATTTTTCTTTTTCATTTTCAACAAATTCTATAAAAATTTCATCTCTCTGAATATTATCAATGTCAACATCGTTAAGTCCAACATCTTGTAAAACTTCTACATATGAATTTACCATTTCACTAACATGTGGATTTGAAGATGTACTTGGATTTGTGCATATTGAAACATTCTCCATAGCATTGAAAGAGGGATTTGAAAACATAGTAGGACTTGCTTGTATAATCATATTCTTCTCCAAATTGACTTTTTGCAAATTAGCTTCTTCTACAACTATGGTCTCCTTAATGTTTTCATCTTCAATAGTTGTGGAATTGGATGCTCCACCATCATTCATTGATTTAATTCTCATTCTTCTTTCTCTTTGTCTTTGTTTCTCCTTCTCTCTATTTGCTTCAATTTCTTGAGGAGTCAATGTCTTCCTCCTCTTATTACGAGCTTTTGAACCCATGATTATAAAATTCTCAAGCATAAATGAATGTCAATAGTGAAATTCTTCAAAAAATTCAATCCAAATTGGAAGTTGAAGACCTATAAGGACAAAATTCTTCCTCTTGTGTTCCTCAAAACAAGTAGAAAACTAGCACAATTCCACTTTAAAAACTATTTTCTTCATGCCTCCTTTGAAAAATTCAATCCGTATTGCATGCTGAAGACCTTTTGTTCCTCCAAATGAGTACAAAAATAACACAATTCCACTTCAAAAATGATTTACATGATGCCTCCTTTGAAAAAATCAATCAAAAATGCAAGTTCACCATCTGTAAAGACAATAGTTGATGAAAAATAGCCCAATATGTCACACTCGACCGTACATGTGAAGTTGCAAAATTCATAGTAAACTTTCCCAATAAATTTTAAAAAAATGGTTAAAAACAAACGAGATCCTGTTTTATAATCGGGATCTTGTTCCGTTTTTTAATAAACATGATCTTGTTCCCCAATATTAATTGTGGGGACCGTTGACAAAGGAACAAGATCCCATTTATAAAGCGGGATCTCGTTTCCCTGTCAACGGTTACCGCATTTAATATTAAGAAACAGGATCCTGTTTTGTATACGAGATCCCATTTCTAAAAAAATGAAATTAGATTTACTTTGTGGTCGGGTTTTTGGCTTGTATTTTGGTTTGGGAAAAACATTGGTAATCCAAACCCAGGGCTTCAACCTAGTTTGACCTGCAAGTTGAAGGTCCTAACAATGTCAGAAAAAAAACCGAGTTTGGACATTTGGCTGACGACTTTTTTTGCAGAATCTTTTGATGAAATTAAAACCCATTTTAGATGAGACAGTGCAGATTCCAAATACGTAAATTTTTTATAATTGGATTATTTTTTCTATTTTTCAATTAATTTCTGATGAAACTAGTCCATAAACTTTAAATATTAGGGGTTTTTACTATTTTAATAAATTTTGATCAACATAACATTTTGACAAACGAATTGCACAAGAATGTACTTTAGACAATTCTTTTCAATTTAATAAAAAATAAAAAAATGATAAGTTTAGGTCATCTTATGCGTGTCGTACACGATGATTTTTTAAAACGACAAATATGGCTAATACAACTTTAACAAAAAAAATATTCAATAAAAAATTACAAAAAAATATTGAAAACGTGATTTAGTGAGTCACAAATCTTTTCCCAAAAGGATTTAGAAACATACAATAATTTAGGTCAAAATATGGATATTGTACACATGCATGGTATGGTAAAAAAAAGTGACTTTTAAACAATGGTTTTTAGAAACACCTATTGAAACTCAATTTGTACCATTTGTGTATTGAAATAAATTACATATTTGGAAACTAGACTCTGAGTACTACATTTTATGATTAGTGAATTTTTTGAAGATTCCATCTCTAAGTGCTTCAAATTTTAAAGTCAAATGTGTCAAATTCTAAAAATCAGGGAAAACACTTCCACTTTTTAGCCAAAAAGTGGACTCAACTTCTTGCCAGCACCTGAGAATTAGAGGGCAAAGGAGAGACAGAGAGACAGAAAGACAAAGACATAGAGACAAAGAGAGACATAGATAGAGAGTTCTTGAGATCAAGGGAGAGAGTCAGATAAAGAGATGGAGATAGTGAGAGAGAGGTCTAGAGTGTAAGGGATAAAAATGAGTGAGATAGAGAGAAATAATACAACTTGTTGATTATTAAAATTTGACCTCCTGATTACTGAAATTTGACTAAGTCTGAAATTTGTGAGATCTTCCAAAAACTAGAATTTGCATTATAAATCCTAGAGATCCGAAACCACTCTCAAACATCTTGAAACTATACATGAAATATAACTTAAAAGTATAAGAAAGTAAATGTCCATATGTAAATGTCAACTTATACTTAAATGTTTATTTCATGTATATAGTTTCCCTGAAAGATAACAAGAAGAAAGAGACAAGAAAAAGAGAAGAAACAAATTTCAATGTAGACCAAAATGTGAGCATGTTTTGTTAATGCATTCGCAAAACACAAAAGCCATGTCGAAAATGAGATATAACATGAGCATGTTATAACGCACTTGTGTTATAATGCACACATGTTATATCTTGCTTTGGGAATCCCCAAGCCTTTGGATTGGTATTTTCCATGGAATACCAACCCAAAGGTTTGGAGGGCATTCCCAACGACCAAAGACGTGTTTTTGCAAATTTTACAATATTTCACATAATCAAGTTCGTGCTCACTATCAGGATTGCATGTGGTTCAATGTCGAACAAATTGAACACCTGGGTAATGTTAGGTTCTCCCTTAGCTATCCAATGATGTAATTTTTTTCACTTTCTGACAATGTTAAGCCTTTCATCCATAATTTCTTTTGTTTGTCTCTTTTTTTGGAAAAAAAACAATGTTTGGTGTTTTTTTCGTTATAAATTAACCGTTCATCAAAATTTCAAATAAATTACATTTTTATAAACTAGACTCCATTCTACAAATTTTTTTTTATATCAATTATTTTCCAAAATTTGTAGGGGTAGCATGGCCAAAATTTTATTTTTTAGGAAGTGTCCACTTTGAAAATTAGCAAAAACTCAAATATTCATTAAAAAATTAACAAAAAAATTATGCATCAATTACATACTGTTAGCTAACTTTTGACCATAGCAATTTTTTAAAATACTAAAAAAAAGTTCACCATGCTAGGGTCGTACAAGAGTTGTTATGTTATGTTTTTCTAACAAAAACAACACCAATTTGTGTACGTCCCTCATTTGAACCCCTTAATCTCAACCATTTTCAAAATAAATTAGTATTTTAGAAAGTAGACTTGGAGCACTTTGATCCTTGTTTTTGTTCCATCTCAAAATTTTGAGTGTAAATATCCTCAATTTCACGTCCAAGGTCAGTATTTCCTGATTTCAGAAGAAGAAAAAAATGGCCACTTAAGCCCCCTTTTTGTGAACCATCTTTGTGCACTTACCCAACAATTGTTGCAGTGATAAAGCTTCAGAACGTTGCAACAAATAAAAAGAGTAAAGAGGATTTATTGTCAATAAAAGAAAAGGGGCTTACAAAACTTGCCATTGGAGGTGAGAAGATAAATGTTGCAGTGAAGGACAAAGAAAAAGGTGTTGGGGCAGCAAAAGAGAATGAGGTAAATGTAGAAAATTTTGAGTTTAGTTTATCTCTATTTGCAAATCTATGAAAGTAGAGGATGTAGTTTCATATTGTTGTGTGGATAGCACATATTTGCATGTAGAACTTGTAGAGAATGCTACAGGTGAAACTTGGTGGAGTTGGTTAGTTTGTGGTTGATCAAAACCCATGAAAGAGGAGAAGAATGGAGAGATTGTTTGGTGGAGGTTGGATAATGGTGGGTTGAACCCCACAAAGGATGAGAGGAGAAAAGAAAGTCTTTGGAAGAGAAGGATAGCTCATGGTGGAAATGAGTCCATGAGAGGAAGGAGGAAGAGGGTGTAGAGTCGTTGGAGGAAAATGGTGTATATTCCAACCATATGTTGGAAGACGAGGAAAAATAATTAATTTTGGTGCACTTATCACAATGATGGAGTTCGTTGTAAGTTTTACAACATGAGAGAGTAGTTCTAATACTCAACTCCACTTGTATGAGTGATTTGGCATATTTTTCACTTAATGTGGGAGCATCTCCATGGTGATGGGCGCCTAAAAACTTACTCTCGATGTATACACAGTTAATGTGTTTAAATAATCCATCTTTCTTAGCTTTCAATTGAACAACCTTGTAATATCCCATTAATTTTCTTTGAATATTCCAAACACTAGCATACATACTCTCTTTGAAAACTCCCCTTTTAGCGTAAGTAGGGAGGATGCTAGCACGGTTGTGTAATTTATCTTTTCATTTTCCAATTGCATTTTTCTTGAAAGTTTCTAGTCTTTTTAACAAATTTGCTATGTGTATATCTTGCCTTGCATGCCAGTATGTCCTCCCATTTGAATTTTTTTGAACAACCATGGGTCGAAGGCCATGAGTTGTTAATAACATGATCATCCCTTCCCCCACACAACTTCTCTCGGTTAATGGTTGCCCCCAACTGCCTCTATCCTTTCAACCCTTTTATTATTATTTTCTTACTTTCTTGATCTTCACTATGTGGGATGTGAATATAAATATATGTATGTATGTATGCATGGATGTATGTATGTATGTATGTATGTATGTATGTATACATATATGTACATATATATTGTTACACCTTGATTTTGTTTTACCAAGTTACTTTTAATTGTTTACATTAAAATGCAAGTTGATACCTAATGATGACTTTATGTTATTTAACATTATGATGAAATTATATGCAATGCAATATATTTTAATTATGATGATTATATGTTATTGAATCAAGATTATGATGATGTCATGATTTATAATGGCTAACTATTTGAATGATTTCTAAGTGAAATGCGAGACTATTTTTCTTGCCCTCCAGAGGGAGAGGGAGAGTATCACCAAAAAGAGGAATATAGAATTCCAAAAAATAGGTTAAATATCAATTGAGTTTCACACACTCACATAGGTCTACCCTAATCTTATCATTGAGTCAATTTTTGTGTTTTTGTCAAAAATCGAGTTGTGTTGAGTTGAGTCAAAAGATTAAGTCTAACCTAATCAAGTCTTTCCTATTCTTGTAAGGAAGCTAAGGTAGTGGAACATTTTCCTACACTAATCTTGAGAGGAGAATAATGTAAAAAATTACAGATCTTTAATAGGTACAAAAATAAACACAAATATCATGCATACCACAACACAATGATTTAAATAGGGAAAACCATTTTAGGAGAAAAACTCCACACTCCAAAAGCCGCCCAATTATTATTCAAAAATCACAAAGATTACAATATACTTGCAGAGCAAGCTTCTCACAGGAATATCACCACTCAGAGATACAGAGGCAACACAACCGCTATCAGATTCTCAGGATACATCACAATTAACATCCATAATACAATTCCCTCATAAAATAGGGTTGTCTTCTATGGAAAGTCAAGCTAATAAAATATCGGCCGTCAGATATGAGACATAATGATGAGTGGTCCATATTTACAATAGTAAAATATAAAGAAAATTTTCCTTTCATGGGTGCTACCCCCGAGCCCTAGCCGGGGGGATGATCCCTTGGACCCCTCGTGGGAAGGGGCGGGGATCCCCCCCATGCACCCTCCCCCCCCTCCCCCGCCCGATCTCCCTGTTCCCCCTAGTCGTTGGTTAAACATTACCTTATGTAATTGCAAGGTTGAGACACATCTTCTCAACAATTCTCTTTTGTTGAGGAAAATAAAATTGTTTATGTTTGAAATAATTTTTTAATCAATTAATTAATCTTGAATTTAAAAACAATATAAATTGATTATTATGAAATTATGTTAAATGGTATTTATATATAATATACATAGGTATATATGTATATACATATGTATGTATATAGATATGTATATATATAGTTATAATATCAATTATATATGTATATAGTATTGGTGATAAATTGTTTTATGTTTGAAATAATTTTTTAATCAATTAATTAATCTTGAATTTAAAAACAAGATAAATTAATTATTATGAAATTGTGTTAAATGGCATTTATATATAATATACATAGATATATATGTATATACATACGTGTGTGTGTGTATATATATATATATATATATATAGTATTGGTGATAAATATATATATTTATATAAATAGATTATATATATAATATAATGATTATAATTAAAGGCATATTTTTCATGCCCATGAAAGTAAAGCAATGAAGTAAATTAAAAATTATTAATGCCAACATTGAGAGGCAAATAAGCCTCAATTGATGGTATATTTAAAGGCATTTTGGGATGGCATTTAAGCCATTATGAAGGCCACAAAGTGGCACATTAGTTTCAACTCTTTTATAAGCCACTAAAGTGACAATTTTATCTATTAAACGAATGCATAGTTAATAATAACAACCACTGGTGAAGCCATAGCTAAGTGGTGTGGCATATTAAGTAGTTTATGGTAATAGAGTGGCACTATAAACCAAGGAACTGTTGCAGCCACTAAAGTGGCAATTAAAACTGTGTTTGGTTACATCTTAAACTACCAACATATAAGCCATAAAGCAATGGTATTTAAACCAATTAAGGTGAGCCATTTTGAGGGGCGACTACATGCTATTTTTAGCATGGAATTAATATTGTTTGGGCACCAAAATTTAATGAATAGTTAGTAATTATGAGCCATTGTGTGAGTGGGGAAAGTTGTGGGGGCTTATGGGAAAGAAATACTTTCTCATTTCATGATTATTCACAGTTTTGTTTTGGAGAAGAGAAGACTGAGCCGCGAGCAGGATTAACTTTGGGTTTGATTTTCATGTTTTGAGTTTTCTTTTAGAGTTTGCGAAAGAAGGGCAACAGTGTTTATATTTGTGATCTCTTTTCTCATCATTGTTTTGGCTTTGGCATGATGATGTTGCACAGTTATATTGATTTATAGTGATTGTAATTTCTTTTTGAGTTTAATTCTCTTAGTGAGTTTGAGGAAAGGCAGCAACTATGTAATAGTTTTGGCTTCCATTATCCACCTTGAGTGTAGAGATACTGAAAGATAAATTTTTGTCTCTATTCTTTTGCACATGCTTTTTGAAATCTGCAGGGAGAAGTTCCCAGTTGCATTGTTATTTTTCAAGTTTTGTGAGGAGTGTAAAGTAGGGGAGAGGACCTAGTTGTAGGTTTTAAAAGAAACACAAAACAAAAGAACTAAATTTCAGAAATAAAAACAATGAAATCAGAACAATACACACAGAAAGAAGACACCAAATTTATAGTGGTTCACCATAAAATGGCTACATCCACTTTCAGGGGATTCTCAATATATTTCACATCAGTTTTTTGTACATTTACATACAACACTCTTCACCAGTATATATCCTCATACAGCATAATGCTTAATAACATTTCTTCTAGAAGATTCCCAAATGCAAAACATGCACAGGAGGAGACTGCTGGTGGCAGAAAGAATACTGCAGTTTACTAAACATAGTGAGTCGGTTAGACTTGGCTTCACACGTATCACACTTAGCCAACAATCTCCCACTTGAAGACAAGTCATACCGGAAAGAAGAATGCTCAGAGATATCCCCTATGGCAGGCTTATTCCACTTATAATGTTACATCAGCCACAACGAATATTTTATCTTCGCCCACTTCTGTTCAAGAACGCTCCGTATAAATCGTTTCCAGACTTCCCAATTAAGCGCAACATTTTCCTTTTGGAAAAGTTTTCCCAGTAACACAGCTCCTTGCAAGCGCTTCAACATATTCCAATATGGAATTTCTCCATCAACTATTGGATGCCATGAATTTATGTCAATGGTCTCGCCTGCAGGTCCTCTCTGGACTCCAATTACAATCAGCTCATTTCTACAGGTCTTAAATGCAAGACCCCAACCATTAAATGCATTTACATTCTTTGCAAATTTACTAAGTGCTCTGGCCCATCCTTTATCTCCAGCAGGGTTTATACCAATCTCATATTTCTCCATTTTCTCCATAGCTTTATCATTAATTTCTTCATCTTCTATCTCATCATATCGATCCCCTGTTGTAGACTTCAGAAAATTATCGAAAACACCGTTACCTTCTGTATTCAAAGAAGAGAATGGGCAATCCTGTAACCGGTTGTAATCAGGTATTATAGATTCCATTAATGTATTTTCCTGCTGCTCTGTAGACCCCGAATCAAATCCATAACTACTGACAGTTGTAGGCCATACTACAAATGTACAATGTGCATTTGCAGTGCCATATGAAACATCAGCAGCGGTACCAAATAAACGAAATGTCAATTTCTGAGGTCGTGGTAACCACCTAGGCATAGGAACCTCACTAAACGCAACACCATTAGCACCCAAAAAACCAAGCGAAGAGTTAATGCTGTTCTGCGGTGGGATTGCTTCTGACGACCCCAGAACTGGAGTCGAATTGGGAGGTAGAAAGGGAACAACATCACAATCGCTGTTCACCAGATCATGCAATGCTTTCGAAGAATTCAATGGTATTGAGATCCCTTGAACAAAAGCATCAGAGCCTCCAAAAACTTGCCTGGCTGATAAACCAGTGTTTATCCCATCAACATTGTCTTCCGCCAAATCGCTTATGACAATAACTTCAGGTTCCTTTGGAAGTTCAGAACTACCACGCGTGACACTTCCTCTTTCAGCCATGCTTCCTCCGCTTGCTTCAGCCATACGGGCCACACCACCAACAACAAAGGCTTTAAAGCTAGTTTTTTGCCCTGCTCTGGTCTGCTTCGGGGCAGGCGTGATCTTCATGACTGCATCCTTAAGCGACGGGCCCAGCATGGATTCCACAATTTGATGTTCCTTGACAGGCAAAGAGAACAAATAGATCTGCTCTAAAGAACGGATTTTACCTTCTTTTACCAGACGGCCAAGCTTTATGACGGGTAACAATTTGTCTTCTTCTTCTCTGCGGCCTCTCCACTTGCCGCGGCAATCTCCTAGTCCACGACCCCTATCACCGCGGCCACCTCTGTCGCCGCACCTGAATCCACCTCTGTCGTGGACATTTTTCATCCACAGGAGCTCGTCAGTATCTGTCATGTGGGCCAACTCCTCCATTGCATTCATTGTCGGCTCCACAATTAGATTCTCCTGCGCCTCCTCATGGAGCGATTTCTCTCTTTGCTCTGGCTCTCAATTTTCTAAGCCACCTCCATGTATTTGAAACGTCTGCTCCCACGTCTTCACATCCTCCTCCGAGACAAGCAAAGAGACCTCTGCTTTGCTCAAGCAGCGCCTCCGCAGCGTGGAATGGTGCTCCACTTGAGGGCTCAGCTGGTTGCACCACCGCAACCTACAGGACTTCCCAGATCTCCTGGGAAACACTTTACTTATAAGCGACCAATTTCTCGGCCTGTACTTCCCTATCACAAGCACACATGGAGACTGCAGAATGGGCTCAGACACCACGCTGAGCCTCCTGAACCGCTCTAAGTGCACTTTTCCTCTATGAAAACGAGGCTTCTTAAAAAATTGACCATAGTTGTGATAAAAGCTAACCTGCACCATGGATGCCGCACAAGATCCTCTGGCTCTGGCTCTGGCTCTGTCTGTTCTTTGTTTCTCCCTTGCTAATATAAGGGATTCAAAGGCCTTAGTCTCAGCCTTTCCGAAGTCTTCAAACAACTCTTCCACAGCTGTTACCTTTGGCTCTTCCTCTCTGATTACGACAGTATCTTCACCGACCTCCTCCCCCTCATCCGAGGTTCGAAGTGGAATTTCTGTCTGCACATCTTCATCTTTTTCTTCATAAATGGTGATACCCAGTTTCAACATCCTAAGGATTCTGGAAGCAAAGGTAGTTGGATCATCAAGGTGGAAGCCAGAAGTGAGAGAAACCATTTCATAGAGCAGCAATACCAGGTCCTTTACAGATTTGCCACGCTTATCTGCCTTTGCCCTCTTTTGCAACTCCTCCATGATGGATTTCCTATGTTGTGCATCACGGTGCATTCAAGAAGTGCTTTGAGATCAATTTTGAGATCATCTAAAAACTTGTCTGGTTCAGATTCAACTCCAAACCCAGCATCCTTCTTCGCTTCAGCGAAATCCTCTTCATTAGTCCAACCATCCCACCAATGTACACGGCGTTGCATTTTAGCTTTCACATCAACATCTATTGCTGATGTATCTTCTGTTTCCTTCAGCGTCTGTAGGCTCTCCAATTCGAGCATGTCAAAATCCTCACCTCCCAAATCCTGCGGAGGCCTTTCCCACACATACCTCGCCTGGGTAGTGCTCAGGGAATCAACATCAACAATAGGAGATTCATCTACTTCCATTGGCACAACTTCATCTAGCTCAATGTCACTGTCTGCAGTTGTCATCGGAACTCCCACTTCATCAAAACTCTCTTCATGGCCACACGACCAACGCATGAGAGCTCGAGCCCAATCATCCAAAGCTTCCATATCCATTTTCCTGGAAATTCTTCAGATTTACAAAACAGCTTTCTCACCAAAGCTCTGATACCAATTGTAGGTTTTAAAAGAAACACAAAACAAAAGAACTAAATTTCAGAAATAAAAACAATGAAATCAGAACAATACACACAGAAAGAAGACACCAAATTTATAGTGGTTCACCATAAAATGGCTACATCCACTTTCAGGGGATTCTCAATATATTTCACATCAGTTTTTTGTACATTTACATACAACACTCTTCACCAGTATATATCCTCATACAGCATAATGCTTAATAACATCTTCTTCTAGAAGATTCCCAAATGCAAAACATGCACAGGAGGAGACTGCTGGTGGCAGAAAGAATACTGCAGTTTACTAAACATAGTGAGTCGGTTAGACTTGGCTTCACACGTATCACACTTAGCCAACACTAGTAGTTGTGCACTCTAACTTCGTGCTTTTAATTATCATACGTAAAAATTTCAAATCATTCCCCATTTTTTACACCAGCTTACTTGGCAAGTCCCCTGCTTATAACTTTCGTTTCAGGACCACATCATCAAATATGATGCCACATCAACATGCTTTTTGTCAAGGTGTCCAAAAAGGCCTAAAAAAAAATGAGACCAATACTTGTGCATTCACATCATGGGTAGTTGAGTGTTGATGTGGCATCACATGATTGGTTGCTTTTAGATCAAAGGAATACATTTTGTTTAATTATGGATAGTCAAGTCACAACTATTGAGCATTATCTAAACAACTACTATCACAACTATTGGACATTATATAAACAACTACTATCACAACTGTTGAAACATGCTCAACTACTAGGTCCTCTCGCCTAAAGAGAAGAGAAATTTCATTATTTGTTTTCTCTCTAATTTGTTAATAAGAATATAATTCTGAGTAGTAGGAACAACAAGAGGTAAAGAGTCTTTATCAAGCTTATACAAAGATTTAACATTTCCAAGTTGCATTTTATTGGGGAAATTTTGTGCAAATCACTTTGATTGATTTTGGAGTTCAAGTGCAAAGTGCAGAGAAAGAATATCATAGGCACGTTTTATATTCATTTTCTTTGTGCAATTCTTAGTTTGCATTTTATAAATTTTCCAAAATTTTATAGAGAAAGATTAGTTTTTTTGTTGAAGAATAAGCCAAATTAAAACAAAGGAAAATTAGTTTAATTTTTCAATTTGAAACCAGAATTTAAATTGTTTATCTTCCATTTCGAAATAAGCAGCAAATTAGAAAAGATAATTTGTTGTTGTGTTAAAATGATCGATTTATTTCATTTTCTCACATAGAGATTATTTTCAGTTTTACATATAGACATTTATAAAAGTTTACATAATGAATATTTTACGAGATGTAATTATTTAAATGTGAGATAAGCAAGATCTTTCTCAACTAAGTTAAATAATTAAAAACGGATTTATAAGCTGATTTATTGAATAATATTCAATACTTGAACATAGTTTTACTTTGAATAAAATAAGACGATATTTAATATCATGATTAACTATAATTGTTATTGTGTTCTTGAAGAATGGTATTATAAGGTAGAACATTGTAAGGTCTGAAACATTATTTAAGAAGTGATCTAATTATTTTGAATATTAGATTATTGTACATATTTGACATGTAGTTAATACCTTAAATATGAGACCAAGTGTCTCGAGTCGATGACTTTGTCTCATAAATATTAACCAAATGTGCATCGAAATGGGGGAGTAGTTTACTTTCATGGTTAGAATTAAGGACTTCAACAAGCAGTAGTTGTCAAGTCCCAAGTTGTTACAAGAACATAACATGGGTGTTCAAAGTTAGAACACCATAACCCTAGTCATTTACCAACTTATTGAGTCATTACATTATGATTGAGTAGCTTTATGAAAAGTCAAACCAATTGGTCAAATAGTAATTTTTAGTTAAACCTTAGGTCAAGGTGGTTTCAAGTCGAGTTAAGGTGTGGGAACATATAAGAAAGTGATTGAAATTTTTTCAAAAATTTGGCCAAAGTAATGCAAAAGTCTCTACTTTCTTTAGTCGGTTCACCGTGATCTAAATTGCATAGTCATTCAGATTGGTCATACTTAGTTAAAAAGAAGTATAAAGTTGTATGGTCGATTGGTTATGTAGGACATAACATTAGAAAATTCGATGTCATACTTGTGGGTTCATTAGTCTATCCTCTTCGTGAAGGGTAGGGCCACTTCTAGTTGGAAGGTGTGCGGGGGACGATCGGTTTGTGGTTAGAGGTAAAGCACTTGGGTGATGCTCTCCCTCTTGCAAACAACAACGCTAAGACTTGTGAAATGTAAGCATTGTGTAGATATGGAAGACTTGACCTTCAACTATATTGTAAATTGTAAATTTGTGTACTTAATAGTTTATCATGTATGAATTGTAAATGGAAAGTTGTATCTCATTTTCAAGTTGAAAATGAAGTTCAAATTCAAAATTGTTTTATACTCTCATATATGAAATGTGCAATAAATGATATATGAAAAAAGAAAAAACATATATTTCCTATTTTTATGCAATTTTTTTCTTTTACTTCTATGGTAAAAGTTCCAAAGTAATTCCTTTGTAGTATGAGTTAGTTTGTTACACACACACACATGTATATGTATATATGTATGTATGTATGTATGTATGTAAGTATGTATATGTATGTATGCATATATATATATGTATGTATGTATACACATACATATACATATACATATCTAGATATACATACATATAGACATATACATACATATATAAACATACATATGCATACATACACTTATATACATACATAAATATATAATGTGTGTATATATATCTTTTTAGCAAAATTTTAAACAAATACATGTATATGTACACACACACACACTTCATTTAATATTTCTCATAAAAGAATAATTAATGTAATCTTCTTGTAACAAAATACCTATCAGGTTTATAACATAATGACAAGAAAATTGCAAGACAAGAAATCAATATCAACTACCAAGTCAATTATGACAAAAAGAAATGAAGAACAATCAAATAGAAAAACCAATATGATGTTACAATGCAAGCTACCATCACACTTATGAATTAAGATGAATATCTAGACAATATATGTAACAAGACACAACATTGCGTGCATGTGTGAGTTCTCATAGTCATGATGTGTTGGCTAGTATCCCTTATCTACTTCCCTCTCTTCAATGATGCACTCCCTCCCCATCTAGAAGGGGAGACTAACTTTTTCTACATCCACCTCATTCACCCATAAAGGTAGTTAATTCATTAACCATAGTATCATAACACAATATAAATCATTCACTAAAAATATCATAAAAATGGTAAATTCACATTTATATCTTTTAATCAATATTTAATTGATATTTTATTTCAACACATCATAAATATAAAAATAATTTTAAATGAAAATATCCACAAACCATAATATTTATCATACAATAAAAAATGCATAACAAAGTCTTAGTTAAAAAAAATGCAATTTAACTAGTCCAAAAATGGGGTGTGACAAAGCATGGCTCCTCCTCTACGCCAAATCTTTCCCAATTGTGATTAATGGATAGAATGTAATAGAAAGAAAATATTTTTATCAATGTAGGGGCTTGGTTTGCAAATTCAACTAATTTTGGCCTTCACTTCCCAATCTTCACAAATGGGTCTTGAATTCTTAAAAGCATGATGTTGAGGACAAGATTGAGCTCTTCCCTTGTGATAAAGGTTTGTCCATTATGTCATTTGACACTTCAAAGGACATGGATTTGGTGCTTGACAATGGTTTTTGGATGTGGGGAGAGCATTCTCTCTTGGTCAAGACTTGAAATTTTTCCTTTAGCCCCCTTTCTGAACCTCTCAATGTTGTCTACCTATGTGGGTTTGTCTTCTAAATTTTCCTCTCCAATTCTAAGAAGGTTCTTGTTGTGAGGTTGTTAGCAACTCTATTGGTTGCTTCTTCAAGGTTGTCTCTACTACTTCCTACATGGGTCACTCTAGTTTTTCTCATATTCCTGTGGAAATTAATATATTCAAGACTCTACATGAGGACATGATTTTGATGTTGGGAGATAATCCTTGGAATCAACCACTTGACTATGGTATCCCTTTTATATGTGAACAATGCTTTAACACCTACCACCTAGCTACTAATTATCCACTCTCCCAATGCAAGGGCATAACTATATGGTGGAATAATTCTCGCAAAGATCAACTGACTATTCATACCTCTAGCTCTCTATTTGATGGTTCTTCTTAGGATGACATGTCTTCTAAGGATATTTTATCTTATGTGATTGGTGTGACTCTAGCAAGCCCCACTAGGCCATTGTTCTATTAGCTCTCATTGATGAGTCTCAACCTCACTATTCAACTTGTTGTGTCGTAAGCTTTGGATTTTCCTCAACCTACCTATGTAGAGATTGTTCATTGTTTGGCTATTCTACCTCGACATTCCAATGTTTCTCCTATGCACTTAGTTGAGCCCTGTGTAAAGGAATCCTCCCTTCTTATTTTGAGGACTTGGATGATAATGTATCCCAAACTATTGTACAAAGGCAAAAAAGGTCATCCAAAATCTCTCTCAATCCCATACTAGAGTGAAAGGTATGAGAGTGAACAAGGTTTTGGCTAGCATTGTTTAAGTTGGTTTTCAAGGAAATCTAGTGTTTGTTACTTTTTTATTGGTGTTGTGTTGTGTAGCTTGGCTACTATTGTCTTTGTAGACACTTAAAATTGACCTGATCAATATTGCACATCTAAATTTGATTACTAACATTGTTTCATCCTGAATCACCTCTTTTCAACCATTTAATTAAATAATCTTCATTTTTTAATTAAATTTATTACTTTCGTCTATTAATTAGATAATTGATTTTATTAGGTTAATTCATCCCATTTCATGCTAAATCTCATCCCGTTTAATTAGATAATGCAAACTATTTAATTAAATTTTTTAAGTCTCCTCATTTGATTGAATAATCCTAATTATTTAATTGAATGTCATTATCCCCCTTAATAAATAAGTTAATTATTTAATTAAAAAACCAATTTCCTCCATCATGCACAATTAAGTAATTTCTTAAATTACTTAATTAGCTAATTTCTCCCACCCTCCCACTTGCAAGGGAATATTCCCCTAGAATATTCCTCCATTTGCACTCCTCCAAAATGGGAAATATCTTGTAACAACTTCCTAATTTTTAGCAAGTGTGCTTCTTCAAATCAATGAGAGCCATTGATTAAAATCCTCGATCCTTGTCAACTTGCATTGTCATCCATTGATTGGAATCCTTGATCCATGCCAACTCCACTTATTGATTTTCATCCATTAATTGATCAAATTAATCCTGACCATCGATTCAGATATTTCTCCTATAAATAGTCTTCATTTCTATGAGAAAAGGATCAACTTTCATTCAAAGTAACTATACTATACTGAATTTTAGAGCATTCTCCACAAGCATTGTAGCATTTAGCATCCATTTTAGTAAGATTTTTACATCCATTTTAGCTAATCTTTCATCAATGGAATCCATTTTCAAGTTTGTTTCAACCAAGGGATTGGGAAAGGGCTGACATTAATCCACATCAATTCAACACCAATCCCCCGATGGGATGAGGTTTGATGCATTAGAACAGGTTTCCATTATGCATTTCTAGTTAGTTTCTTGTTTAATGGATTCTTTGTTTGATGTTTTCAAGTATTTCATTAGGAGCTTGACTTAACTAGTTAGATATTGGTTTATTTCTTGTAGATCAACCATGTTTAGCTTAGCTTATGATCATGCTCATAGTCTCACCCCAATTTGTTTTGATAGATTGTTTGGTTTGTCCCATATCTCATAGTATTTGTTTTGGTTTCCTATTGAATGCTTCATTGTACAAGGGTTCACACCTAATACAAAATCTATTTTTTTCAATATAAAAAATAACTTTTTCAACATATAAATAAAAAGATTAAAATTAATAAGATTAATTAAAAATTATATTACCTATAAACTGATATATCTTTTTGTTTTGTTTTTAGTATTAGTGATGCAAATAAATTTGAACTTAAGTTTATAAAAAAGAAGAAATTGAAGCTTTGAGTTGAGATAGGATATCACTTATGTTTTACTTATTTAATTAAATATTCCTTTTAAACCTTTTTTTTCCCAATGGACTTTGAAAACCCTACCTTTACATCCTCACATATAATTAATATTGCCCAAAAATAATGTAAACCTAGATTTATTTATGTAGAAAAGTTCATTCATTTCCCAAAGTAAGAGTTAAAAGGAATAATCGATCCATTTAGTTGCTAAGAGAAAAAACAAGTAGACCTTGCTCATAAGTTTTGAGGTTTAATTTTATTCAACAACCATATATTCAAAGCATTACATTTTATCAAAAATCATCTAATACAGGAGACCAATCAATAGATGATTAGGGTGAGGGAAGAGCTCCTTAGGGGAAGGAATGAGTATGTTATAGTGGGACTTATGATGGACCTTGTGAGGGAATGTTTTCCTACCTCCCCTAGTTTTAGAGGTGTTTTGGAGGATGGGATTTGGATGATTGGTGTCCAAACTGGTGGTTGTCCTTCATATAGGAGAATCTAAAATTGGTTGCGAGCCAGGCTTTATCGTCTTGACCAGTCAGTTCAGAGCATACAAACTACAACTAGCAAAGGTAGATTCTGACACCTCAGTGCACCTCCTTGAGGCAGAGGAAATGGAAGTAATGTAGGATGTTACTCTTGCAGCCAATAGGGCCACCTGGCTAGACAATGTCCGCATAGAAGTACACCTGGATTCAGTCAGAGGTCAACAACCATAGAGTCAACAGGGGGTGATGCAAATAGGTTCCACAAAGTGACTATAGTAGATGATATTCACTGGGTGGAACATCAAGGCACAAATGTGGAGATGACTGGTAGTGGTTGGGCAAATGACTCGGGAGCCCGTGGAAACCCTGCGGTATAGGAGACTGAGATGTAGTGCTCTTGTGTGGTTATCTTGACACTGATACTTTTTATGATGTACTAGATACCTTAAGAATTCATTGGTGCTTGTGCACCCCTTTTGTTTGATGGGTTGATAGTGTAGTTGATTGGGATAATTGGGATACTCTTTTTTGATGTTGTGTTTATGAAGGAATGAATTGTGTTTCCTTGAAACTAAGGTGTAACCATTTGGTCTTTTGTTGAAAAAGTTGCATAAAGTGGATTGCCTTGTGTGTAAATAATGTTGTTTAACGACAATAATTGCTTGTGTGGATATTTATGTTGTGTTTTTATGGAAATGTGGCATATCAAGGGTAAAGAATTAGCTGGAATGATTGGTACTAATGTGTTATGTTTCCACCTTAGTATGTGATTTTTAGGTAGGGGGCTTTAGAAAACTTGATGATAAAGGTAACGTAATTGGGAAATGTAGAGGTAGATACTTATACATTTTCCCAGTAGTGATCCGTTTTGACATGTACATGATATAGATTCATGGTTATGATCATTATGCGATTATTATTCTGACTGTTAAATAGTGGATTGTTCATGAGATAAATTGATTATTTGGGTTGTTCTAGTAGATGTGGTTATTATTTGTGGTCTGGTGAGAGGGACAGTGTAGTATCACTCGCTCGCGAGTTCCCTACTACGCTGCAATTTCCTCTCACAGTGTGGTTGTAATTATATATATTGTACACAATGTTTGCTTTTATGCAAGATTGTAGGTACCAAGCCTCGACTCCAGTTGCACTGTCAGGACTGGGCAAGCACCATAAACCCCAATGGGTATGACGTGGAAAATCGGAGTTGACAAGAAAGTTCTTCATCCTTGTTTGTCACCCCATCATTGTGTTTGATGATGTGATTCGTTTGTCGTTTCTATTTTGGTATTGTCTCTTTTGAGTCGTTTAAATTTTAATGGTCTTATTAATGTCATTTTTATTATTGATATGATTGTTAAGTTATGGTATTGTGGTGCTTATGATTGCATGTGTTTTACTTCACCTTGTGACTTCTTGGAGTAAGTCGAAGCCTAGGGGGGGAGGATGTAGTGTTCCTCTGTCGTGGCCTTTCTGGATATTGGTGTAAGTATTTATTTTTGCTATCGTTGTTTATTGTATTATTGAATTGCGTAGTAAATATAATGAATTTTTTTAATTAATTGATTAAATTAAAATAATAATTAAATAAATTAAGTCTATGAAGTATTAAGTAAATAGTTATTATTTTATAAATAAATTAATTTTCATGGTAAAAAGTATTGTATTTAATTATAATTGATAATTTATTATCTTGTGAAGATAATTATTTAAATATAATAAAACAATGTGATTTTAAATAAATCTTGAAGATAAGATTTCAAACTAAAGTAAGAACAAAGGAAAATAGAAAAAGATGAAAATAAGATAATTATTTTAATAAAGTAATTTAAAATAGATAAGGAGATAGGATTTGCAAACTAAAGTGTAAAAAAAAACAAGAAAAGATGGAAAAATATAATGCGTGCGACTTTAAATGAGTTGTTGTATGGGAAACTTGTTTATTACAAGATTATTACTTGATTTTGTCTTCGAAAAATAAAATCCCTCTCTCTGTTTTTATATATGGAACAATTTTGGGGAAAATGGATGATCAGTTGATTTTCTTTCGAAATGGAAAACTTTTTTCTACAACAATAATTTTGAAAGAATACGGTTTTGTTAGAAATTGTTTTCAAGTGGATTGATGATCTTGAAATTAAGTTAAAGATTTGGAAGATTCGAGTTGCAATTGTGAAGGACTTGTGATCTCAGCTGCAAGATTTTTTTGCTAGACGTAGGATTCCAAGTTTCATTTCTCCTATCCTTGTAAACAATTTCCTCATAACTTGAAAATGCTTGATTGATTAAGAAGGTTAGATAACATGTCATTATTTATTTTGATTCTATAGAGATGCAAGTAAAATGAGTATTTGTACGTATATATATACATAGACCTAGAAATCATCGTATTCTTAAAGAATTTAAATCATCGATAGCTTTACTCAAAACAAATAAAAAGGAAACGAGATTTAGAAAAACGATATAAAAAAAGTCTACGTTGGAGGCGCATAGAGGGGAGCGGTTTGGAAGAAACGTGAAAAGTAAAAACAAAATCCTTAAAAATTTAGGTTTAAGTCTCATATGTACTTTATTAAGGCCTCTCCTCCTTTTTGATCTTTTTAAAAGATGGATTTATAATAAAGTAGAAAAGTAAGATAGAATTTTGGTTGTTTAAAAATAAAATAAAATATACATCTTCTTTTAGATTTTCTTCCTTTTTAAATAATTATGGAAGTTACTTAAAATAAGGCAAAGTAAATTATGTTATTTATTTATGTTTCTTTTAAAACTAAAATATAATAAAATAATTTAGGATATTTATTACATAAGATAATTGAATATGAAAATGTAAGTAAATAGGAAAATTAAATTATTATTGTGTTTTAAGTGATTTTTTGGTGAATGGAAAGATAAAATGTAATGATGAGTTAAATGTTATTGGAAATTTATCATTTTGATTGTGTTAGTGAATTAAAGGTTGATTATCTTTTGTGATTCCATTCCAATGTAGTTTCTTCTTGAGTTGATTTGGTTTTGAGGGGATCTTTATATGTTTTAAATGATGTTGGCAACAAGACATGTTTATATAAATGTATACATGTATTGTATTATAGTGTTAGAAATAGAATAATTTGTGCTTTATAATTATGTGGTAATGTAGATAAACATAGTTGAAATTAAATTAGAAAAAGGTATAAATTGAATTAATAGTAGCTTGGTAATTGAAGGGTTTAGTTAAATAATGACGTTGGATAATCTTTTAAATGTTGAATTCGTAGTATTCTCTAATAATGGAATTGTAGAATTAGAATGACATATATCATAGACAATAATTAAGTATTGTGAGATGCAGTTTGATTTAAGATGTAGTTGATAAGTTAGAGATAATGTTATTCGAGGAAATGATATGCATTAGTCTAACCTCTGATATGGTATTGAAAGATAAATATAAATGTATAGTTGCAATGTATATGTTATTTGCTTAGTATATTTTAAATAATTGTATAGTTTATATGTATATAATATGATTTAGAATAAAAGCAAAGCTGTGTGTGATTATATGTGTATTGGGGTAACTAGATAATATATTTATATAATTTCCTAATTATTTAAAAATACTTTGTGATGAACAAATAAATAAAATATAGTGATGGTTGTAAATGACCTTTTAGTGAGCAGATTGATAATATGTAACTGATTGTTTATTGTTATTTTTCTAATTGTACATGTTATGGATTCGTGCTTGGAGGGGTCAATTGTGATGTTTCCCTCTTGATATATCTTCCTCTTGTGCTATTTCAAATTGAGGAGAGTTTATTTATTTAATTTGTGTTGGAATTTTATTTGGAAACTCGTATTGCTTTGACTTACCCTCGTTTGTGAGTTTTGGGTAGTTGGTCTTTTTAGGCTTCCAAAGGAGGAGAAATAAAATGTTGTTTAATAATTATTTCTTCTTGTTGGTTCCTTTGGAATGGTTGCTCTTGTTGCTCGTTTGATTTTGGTGGGTTAAGCCTTGCACTTGAAAAGTGGTTTTCTTTACTATGAAGTTCTAGCGTGAGATGGTGCATGCCTCACGTGGTGATTGATATTTTGTTTGGTTTTGGTATTTTGTGTAAGTTGGCTTGGTTGTTTGTGAATTTTATATTTTGTTGCTGGTAAGGGGGAGTGGCTCTCAATGGGGGTCCGACACCCAAAGTGGTTGGTCCAGGGTAACCCTTGAGAGTTTAATCAAGTGATAACTTAATTAATTAATTAGGGGGTTGGGTAGTATCTCACATTAATTCATATAATGTAGCCTCACTCATGGGCCTAAGTGCTCATTTAGGCTTGGGATGAGTGGGAAGGCCCGAAATGGAAAGATCAACGACCTTGCCTCTACATAGTAATTTTGGAAAGGTATGTTGATTCTACATAGCGACATGGGGGTTTGATGGCCAGTAGAGGTGGCTAGAGTGATCTGGTAGCCTAGGAAGGTTATGCCAGGGTAACCCATAACAACTATGTGATGACACTCCATCCTTTAGCAGCTGTGTTTATTTGTTGTTTCCCTTGTTTCCTTTGTTCCTTTGGAAGTGGATGTTGTCTTGTTTTATGGGTTCTCTTGTCGTGGAGTCATGTTGTCATTGTTCTCCTGACTGTTTTGGTTTAGGATCTTTCTTATCAACTCCTAGCATGGGGGGTGGGTCTTCAAGCCCACATGGTCGGGTGAAACATGCTATGTACCCCATTGGGTCCCCAACCGTTGATCGAGTTGTACTGGAACTTTGTATTCATACGTTCCAGATGTAATTCATCCTTCTTGTACTTTGTTGGGAAGTGACATTGTAATATAATAATCCTTGGTTAATGTATCTTCCTAATATAATGTTTTGTCCTTGTTCATGTTATCTTATGGTTACTGGTGTATATTTACCTTTCATGTGATGTAATGATGTTGATTCGATTGTAATGCAGTCATGTAACCCCAAGGGACTTTGTTATATGTTGTACATGTATAGTTACATTTCAAGTGTTGAATGCTAATATCATGTTGTATGTTAGTTTTTTTTTAAATGTACCATAAATGTGAGATGTATTAGTTTCCTTCGGGGTTGCGTGGCAGGGCATTACAAAGATACCTTTTACTTCATTTGTCTCTTTCTCAAAGATTCATTTGATTTCATATATATCATAAGATAAAATCCAACTACTATTTGGTTTCTTTCATTTCACAAGATACCTATGTCATAAGGTGTTATTATTATATGGTTTACTTCTTCCTAATTAGTTATGCCATAGTTCCCATTCACACTATCTAATACAATCTACTAATTTCCAATTTTGGTATAATCATCAATGAATTAATAGTTTAGTTCTCATATTTTTTCACTATGCTTTCTTTAACTTAAAATATATATAGGTTCTCACAAGAAAAATTTTGAATAAAAAAAGGTAGTTTATATAATTTTATGTCCTTAAATCTCACAACCCACATTTTCAATTTAATTATTCTAAGTAATTAAATGGATTTTAAAAGAGAATTGTCAAGATAAATTAAATGCACACACATTTTATCTAATGGATTGTCACATTTAAAAGATTTTTTTTAAAAATTAATCTGATCATGAATATAAAACATAAACAATTATAACTAGAATAAATATAATGATTGATATATAAAAAAATGTAAAATAATAATATATATAATAATAATATATATAATGCATGATTGATATATAAGAATTTGAATCTGCTTCTTTTCTTCATTTTTCTGCAATATTTTATTCTTCCAGCTGCGCCATGATTATCTTCTTGATATCTCTGCAAAACATAGCATTTTTGAACTCACAATAGATAAAATGCTTTGATTTGCTGTGTATTACAACCACGTCTTCTTTTAAAACTGAAGCTGGGCATTTTTCCCTCTTTGAATCTGCAAAAACTTCACTTTCAAGCTGCAAACTTGAAGATAGAATTCTGATTTTTGCAAAAAACATTAGCAACTTGAGCTCACAATAGATAAAAATCTTTGATTTGCTATGTATTATAGCCACGTCTTCTTTTAAAACTGAAGCTGGGCATTTTTTAATCTCATTGAGATTTTTGTTTTAAAACACAAGCTTTTCTCAGATTTAAAAAAAACTCCTCTCGTTTATTGTTAATCTCTCACTGTATCTAAATTCCATTGGTTGCATTTTCTATTTTTACTGTCTTAGAGATCTGAAGCCAAAAGCTTACTCAAATTCAATGAAAATTTAGATACACCATTTGGCTGCATTTTCTGTATTTATTGGCTTAGAGATCTGAAGTTAAAAAATTGCTCGAATTCAATGAAAATATAGAACAAAAGTATGTCTTTCTTTTCCTTCAAAGAAGTGAAGAATAGTTATTTTTCTTTTTGTAATGGATATCTTTCATCTTCAGATTTTTATTTTCTTTAATCTTCACTACTGTAGCTCAATGTTATCAATATTCATGCTATCACTCTGTTGTTCTTGACTAAAGAAGCTTTCAAATGGTTATAATTGTTGTCCACCATACTGCTGTGCATAAACTTGATCAAGAGACCTATCATTCTTAGTTTCTTTGTATGAACACTATGGTGTCTTTGAGCTGAAAATGAGTACTTGATATGCATGATCAAAAGTAGGAGATGACAGAAAAATTCTGTATTGTTGATTCACTTGACCAAACCTACAGCATACTCATAATTATTTTAAATATATTGACATTGTTGTTCCAGTACAATTACTTGGAAATACTTTTCACTGTTTCACTGTCTCTTTTGCTTTGATCTGATACTGTGTCTCCATAGTTGTCTTCTTTTGGAAAATGTTTTCATTACCATTAATGTCTCTTTATGCATCTTCGTACTCAAATAGAATGGCTCTCTTTACACTGAATTTATCTCCTGCAAGATTGATCTTAATAATCTACCTGTGCATGGCGTCCTCTTTTCTCTATTCTCAGCAGTATATAACTTGTCTCCTTGACGTTCTTGTGCTTCCACTATTCTAGAGTTACTTGAGAATAACAAAGAAGGATAAGACTTACGCAAGTTTCTTCTGTTGTTTATTAAATGAAAGCATAATGTAATTTCTCCTTTAATGTTTGATAGTCACTGTATCACCATAGCTATTTGGTTGTTATTTATCATGATCAGTAACATATGACTGCTCCTTTAAGACAAGAGTTGGGCTTTGAGGCTGAAAGTTGTATTCCTTTTTCTGGCATTCCTCATCTTTTGGTCTTGGCTGTATTTTTTGATTTGTAAATTCTATTTTTGAAGAACTACAACTGTTTTACTTCCATAGAATTATCACAGCATAAGCACATTGTTTTACATGCCTGTTTGATAAAAGATAACTTATACTGCATCTTCCATTATTCTTAGATGCTAACTTAAAACAGAAATTGTTGCTTTCTATTAAAGAACTCATAGAAAATTAAATTATTGCAAATATGTCCTGCACTTGAATACTCTATTTTTCTTCAAAAACAAAGTAGAGCTGAATAGAAAATGAAATAGATGAGTGCAATATGCTACTTTTAAATATCTGTTATCAATATTCATATGCTTCATATGAAAATTGTGAATATGTCTTTTTTGATATGCCGAGCTCAACCCTTGTGGGAGCCCGTTTTACTCCACATATCTGATAAATGATCATGATGAACCTGTTCCTACACACTAAAACAAACATGTTAGCAAAATAAAAGACGCTGAAAGCTTCCATTGAATTACATTCTTTCTTCTCTTGACTTTTTGCAATCATCTGATGGATGCCTAATCGACTGCATGCTATATTTTTGTTGGTAGCGTAGATATATGATAGGATTTGATCCATCATTGCTTAGAGATTATCTCTAACGTCATCTTTTATCTTCCTTGCAGACGCTTTTGGAGTTGGAATGGAAACCAAAACTAAAAACAAAGCTAGAGCTGGCATCTCAACTAGAAACTTCAACTGTCAACGATTCGTCATTCCAGGCAATGATGAATCACCTCCTACCCTGTGTTTCTGTTATTTTCAGTTGTATAGCATACAGTTGTTTATGCATTCTTTTTTTATTGTAAAAATCAAAAAAAGTTACTTCCACGGCTTGTGTGGAATTCAACATTTTTTCAGAATGAATAAAAGTATTACTATGCAAACCTTTTCAATTTTCTATTTTAAACGTTTGCACAATAAACTATGATTCACATGTAAGATAGTCTCAATGATGATCGATGAACACTCAATTAGAAAAACATGAAAACTTCTGTACCTAAAAATAATGAACTTCATCCAGTTTTACTTTTGCTTTTCAGTTTCCTCAACAATGTTGAAACTAAACCAATAAACATGCATTGACCTGAGCTGTAAGTAAAAAGTGGGCAACAAGTATATGAGATGCCTTAAACTTACTAAACCAATGAACCAAACTTCTGATTTCCACCAGAATCTGATTCAACTGCCAGCAACTAGAAGAATCCTTATCAAGAAGGCTGATAATAACCTTTGAATCACCTTCCACCCACAGATGATTCCAACCTTTCTCCTTGGCAATAAGAAGGCCAAACCATAGATCCCTAGCCTCAGACAAGTTATTGGAGTCTTTACCAAAGTCCATTGAGTAGAACCCCAAAGGATGTCCATTATTATCCCTAAAAATACCACCACCACCTGCTTTCCCAAGGTTACCCCTAGTAGCACCGTCAAAATTTAATTTAATCCAGCCAGGATCCAGAGGGAACCATCTAACATGTTGATCCTTGGAAAGCTTCTTCCTAGGGGTAGCAGAACATCCCAGCCAGCGAAACCTGGGCCAAGCATTGGCAAGCCACTCCTCAACTGCACTGACCTGCCAGAACTTATTCTTCCTTACTTCTCCAAACTCATTCAGAGAGCATTCAACCTCGTCCCATAACCAGTCCACCCCTCTTGCTTGATCTAAAAATATTCTTCTATTCAGTTCAAGCCAAACATTCCACACCAATATAGCCGGAAACACTTCCCAGATGAATCTGAGACTGGGGCTTTCAATCTTGAAAATCCATCCAGCTAGAAGCATATCAATATTATGAGGCATAGCCCAAACAAGATTCCAATGATTGAGAAATTTTCCCCACATCACTTGAGTATACTCACAATAAAGGAAGATATGGTTGTCGTCTTTTCCCGCATTTCCACAAAGAACACATCAAGAAGGACCAATCTTCCCCAGCTTAATCAGTCGATCCCAAGTCAAGGATTTTCCTTTCCAAGCAATCTAGAGAAAGGCACAGGCCTTAGGCAAACCCAACTTATACCAAACCTTGGACAGAACCATAGGGTTTATTTTATCACCCAAACAAAAGTATCTCTCGTAAACCGCTTTAACAAAATCCTTGCCATCATTGCTATACCGCCACATTTTTCTATCCTCTTCCTTTGAAAAAGGGATCAAATTCAATTTCATCAATACATTTTTCCATGCCAAGCCCAATTCATTATTTAAGCTTTCCGGAGTCTTCCAAGCCCAACCATTGTTTCTATACTCCTTATAATCCCTAACCAGCATTCCATATCTGGGTTCCAAAAAGGAGGCTAAAGGCATAAAAGTAACATTCTCTCTCAAAGGTTGATCTTCAAGCCATGGGTCCCTCCAGAACCACACCTTATCCCCTTTTCCCACCTTCCAAACCAGATCAGGTGAGAGAACGTTGAGACAGTTTCGCACAAAATTCCAAATATTAGAGCATTTAGGAAGGACAACACTATCGTTAAAAAGGAAACTGACCTGATTCTGAAGGTATTTGGATTGTAATTCCTTGCTCCACATTCTGTCACTTTCCTCATATATTATCCATCCAAGCTTAGACCCAAGGGCCTTATTCATATTCCTTATGTTTCGAAAACCCAATCCACCCATGATCTTCGGCTTGCATACATCTTCCCATTTGACTAAATTGTATTTAAAGGCCTCCTCCATACCTTGCCAAAGGAAAATCCTTTGAGTTTTCTCCAAAGCCTTGGCAACTTTGCTAGGAATTTAAAAGGCTGACATGGTATATGTGGGAATTGCTGCCAAAGATTCCTTGATTAAAGTGATTCTACTAGCCAAGGATAGCCACTTTCCCTTCCAGGAAGCCAGCTTGTTCTGAATCTTGTCCACAACCTTTTCCATTCAGAATCAGAGGTCCTCTTATCCACCAGGGGCATGCCTAAGTAACTACTAGGAAGGAAGTCCACATCGAATCCCAAAATTCCTTGAATCTCTAAGGAATGAGGGCAAGGATCCTTAAGAAAGAAGATGCGAGACTTGTTAGCATTCACCTTTTGACCCGCAACCAACTCGTAAGTATGGAGAATTTTTTTGATACCCTGAGCCTCGTGAGCAATAGCCTCTTCGAGAAGTAAGGTGTCATCTACAAATTGAAGATGAGTGAGATTGGCAATGTTACTTGAGACTTGAAGACCTTTAATACTACCTTAGGAAATAACCTATTTTAAAGCATAGTTGAGAGTTTTCGCCACCAATAAGAAGAGGAAGGGAGAAAGAGGATCTCCCTGACGGAGACCCTGTCCAGCCTGGAAAAAGTCAGTAGCCTTCCCATTGATCAAAACATCATATTGCACAGAAGAAATGCAGCTGAAAATCCAATCACACCAATTCTGACCAAAGCCCATTTTTTCCATGACTGTAATTAAGAAACCCCAAGAAACTTTGTCGAAGGCCTTGTTCATATCTAGCTTGACGATCATACCATCTTTCTTCCTTTCTTTTATCGAATGGATGGTCTCATGAGCTAGGACCACCCCATCAAGGATTTTCCTACCTTTCAAAAAACCACACTGCTCCTCAGAAATGATCCCAGCTAAACAAGCTTTTAATCTTGTTGCCATTGCCTTAGAAACTATCTTATACAAACAATTACACAGAGCAATCGGTTTGAATTCATCAAAGAACTTAGGGATCTTGACTTTAGGGACAAGAGCAATGTATTTCTTGTTCCATGTACACATCATCCACTTTCTGTTCCTACATTCTTTAGCAGCCAGCCAAACATCATCACCTACTAAATCCCAATACTTTTGAAAAAATCCCGCTTGAAACCCATCAGGGCCTGACGCTTTCATTGCTCCTAAAGAGAAAACGATAGACTTAATCTCATCTTTAGTGAAGGGAGCCATAAGCTAAATGTTCTCACCACCATCAATGAGTTGAGGGATGTTACTCAGGAAAATAATTTGAGCCTCCAAATTGTTTTCCCCAACTGTCCCAAGAAGATTAAAGAAAAAATTCCTCCCTTCCTCCCTGATAACTTCCATGTCTTCCACCAGAGAGCCACTGGGTAAAAGGATCTTTAAAATATTATTCTGATTTCTTCTTATATTTGTAGAAAGATGGAAATTTTTTGTGTTATTATCGCCTTCCTTCAACCATTTGATCCTGGACTTCTGCAACCAAAAGATTTCTTCCATGCGTAGCAAATGATTGAGTTCTTCTAGCTTATCTTTTTCTCTCTCTTAATGAGAGGGACACACCAGATGTCACCAACTCCCTTTCAATAACAGCTAAGTCCCCTTCAATTTTTACTTTGGAGGCAAATAGGTCACCCACCACCTTCTTGTTCCAAGCCTTTACCTGGCAACGAACTTCTTGGAGTTTTTGGTAAACCACAAACCTACGATTCCCTTTTATCACCTTACACCACCAACCTTCCAAGGCCTCAGAAAAATCTGGATGTTCAAACAAAAACACCTCCATCTTGAAGGGTATACCCTTCGATTTACAGCACAGGGAGCAGTTCAAGCGGATAGGGCAATGGTGTGAACCACCAAAGTCACAGACCTCTGACCAAAATTGAATTGAATCTAAGAGCCAGTCAGAATTGACAAGGAATCTATCTGGCCTACATAAAATGTTATCCTCAAAAACTCTATTATTGGACCATGTGAACCATCCATCTCTAGGTTGTATGTCAACCAGGGATAGCTCCTCACAAAGCTGCCTAAACCCATCAAAACCCAAATTGCTACACATCCTTCCACCCACGTTATCTTCTGAAGCTAGGATGGAATTAAAATCGCCACCAACAATCCAATTCCTAGAGGAGAATGCAGACATGAATGATTTCAAACGATCCCAGCAAGAGTGCCTCTCACACTCAATGTTGGGACCATAAACATTGGTGACCACAAACCTTTCGTTGCCCTGCAAATGCCTAAGATCAATTGATAGTGAATGTGAGTCTGAACTGATTTCTTCACCAGAGAACCTGAAATTATTCCATATAATTGCTAAACCACCAGCCATGCCCCTTGCACCAACTGCGCAACCTTCTCCACTTTTCCAAATTCTATTAAAAAGGTTCAACATAACTTCCTTCTCCAGCTTGGTTTCTTGTAATAAACAAATATCCGGGACCTCGCTCTCAATCAACCGCCTAACCAAACGACGCTTCTCTAGGCCATTCAAGCCTCTCACATTCCAACTAACCAACTTCATTTCTTGGGCAGGGTAAGGAGGTGCTCGCCTCCCACCTTAACGAATTTGTTCAAGGTGTCTTGCATTCCTTTCCCCACCTCTAGTATGGCTGTTTGCTTAGCCTTATTCACTTCTAATTTCCTTCCCCTCAGAGAGGGACCACCAGGGTCCATGATCACATTGGTTTTTCCTTCCTTTCCACTCCTTGTAACTATATTCCAATTGTTTTCCCTATTCATAGAGCCCCCCTCATCATCAGAGGTCACCTTAGCATGTCGACTACCCTTGAAACCTTTGCATTTCAGATCTTCCTCAATGTTATTCACAACCACCTTATTGTTTTCTTGCAGGACATCATTGCAGCCATCACCACAATCAGTGAAGGCCCCACCCTCACTATTAGACAGATCAGTGTTGGAATCTTTATTAGCCATCATACTGACCATCGTATTATTGAATTCTATAACTGCAGGTGCACCAGAGCTAGGCATAACATGCTCCATCCCATCCAACCCAGCCCTTGGATGGGCAGGAGAAAAGCCATTTGGGATTACCCCCAAGGAAGATCAACCATTCTCTGCAGAGACTGCAGCCCTCTAGATAGGGAAGTGTTCCTTAGCTGAACCACAATTTCTGGCAATATGGCCAACTTTCCTGCATTTGAAACACCAAATGGGGAGGCATTCATATTCTAACTCCTGGAGCCAAATTTTGATCACTGAAGAGAGCCTAATTGCATGACAAATAGGTTTTCCTAGATCTATTTTGACACAAATTCTAGCATAGGCAGTCGAGCTTCCCGGTTGAGAAGCCCCCGGATAGTGAACAAACTCGCCTAAGGCATCCCCAATTAGCTTAAAGATTTCTTCCGTCCATAACTCCTATGGTAATTTATACATCCTATCCCAAATCGGAGCCTTCAGAACCAGTTCCTTATGAGGGTCGAAGCTAGGCTCCCAAGCCCTAATAAACAAGTCGGTGTTGCCCATGAACCATGGCCCACCATTCAAAATGTTATCCCTTTCAAATTCTGACTGGAAACAATATGCACAAACCCTAATGCTAAGAAGCTGACCTCTGGCTTAACCCCTAGCCACTTGCGTGAAATCCAGTCATTACTTTTGCTCAGTGATGGCCATATACCAATGAATTTGGTGATAACTGCATTTTTCCTGAGCATTTCTACTTTTGAGTTCAAAAATGCATCAGGTATCGCTAACATAGGAATTTCCTCTGCGAGTAGTAAATTGACATTCCCGACTGACATCCAATGTCATTTATGCTTGGCATCTTCAAGCTCAGACGCAACATCCAACAACAGCCTACCAACCTCTGTAGAATCCTCATTTTTCCAAGCTTCGATTCTGTCCCATACCTGCGATGTATCTTTTGCACCTTTCGCATCCATTTCTTTACGACAAAAAATTATTTTTATTTACTTATTTTTATCTCTATATTTCATGAGAGTCCCACCAACTTCCATTAATTTTAGAGCTTAAACTTTTAAGATGAACTTCTCTATTAAATTCATGTGACCACCAGCTTTAAAATATTCTTAAAAAATCTCAGCAACACCCATTAAATTTTTTAGGAAGCCCTTGCATCCATGGGACCCATACCTTATTCAACTAAATAAGTACATCCCACCTCATTAAAACATGCAATGCTTTAGTAGAGAAAAAGAGAAAAAAAATAAAAATATAATAAGGATGTGGTATCATGTGGGGGCTTCGGGATCTCTTTTGAAGGAGCAAGGGTCTCATGAAGCAAGAAAAATAAATCTACAAGATTAATTATAATATTTTCCTCAACAATAACAACCTCTATTTTTTTAGTTTTAAAATTTAAGTAACTGCAAATTGGATGGGCTATAAAATTTCCCACCATCTTAGGAATTTTTCCTACCACTTGTTAATCATATGGAGTATTTAAATTTCCACATGATAGGTGGATTTCCTCTTCCTTGCCTATATATGCAAGGCTTTCTCATTATTATATTTTGGGTTGAATAAATGTACATATTTGGGTTGTTCATTGTGATTTTTTATTTTATCTCATTAATTTCCTATTGACTTGAACTTGTTTAGTCATGAGGTAAGTTACTTGTTATAATTGTAGTAATTTTAGATCTAGGAATCCTACATGTAGACAGATCGAGTTTTAATTTTCTTTTAATTCACTTAATACTATATTTTTAATCACACAACAACCCTTTAATTTCCCATCCATTATTTTTCTTTATTTACTTGAGTAGCATTCTTTTTTAAAATGAACACAAAGGAAATGGGTGTCCAACTCTTAGGAGATGGAACTTTAGGACCTATTTCACTCTTAGTTCATTAGGAAACCAATATCCCTCAACCAAGTGACTCAATTGAGGAAAGAAAATAAGGGGGTTTCCTTAGGTGTGATTACAAAGGGAGAATCACCATTAAAATGAAGCTTCAAAGGAGAAATGCAAACAATCATGCACTAAACCCTAGAAACTTAAAACATACAATCAAATTACTAAATAGAGAGAAAAAAAAAATGTACTTAGAGGATAGGAGATTTCTAAACAAGATATGAATACCCTAATTTTTTTTTTTGAATGGCATTGGGACTCATACACTAGGCCAGGTGATTTAGTCCTGCTACAAGAATCTGGGAAAAATATGGAATCTTCATATGACAAATCAGGGTCTACAAAAAAATGGTGAAAAGGGGTATACTAGGACTCATATTCCTAGAAGGGTGATTTAGTCCCAATATTAGTGATTGAATAAAACTTTTGTAGCCTTGAGAGGTCTTTTGTAGCATTCATCTTGTCTGATCTCGAAGTTCAAAAAATCTGAATTCCAATATGTAGGTGAGCTTCTGTGAAGATGACAACTTCTTGATAACTTTTACAACTTTGATAAATTTTTCTTCAAAGGATCTTCAAGCTCTAATTCACCTAGATCTGCAATCACACATGAAGAGGAAAAAATGTTGTGTTAGGGAATAGGGGTTTTCCTTGGTCAAACCCTATTTTGGTAATTAAAACTTGAATTGAAATGAAATAGAATGAAGGAATGATGAATGAATAAATGTAATGTTGCAACTCACCAAACCCTTGAAATAATAGCTGCAAAATTATGTGAAATGGCTCCAACGGATTTGTATCTTGACTCTTTCTCTTGATATGAAATAATGTCTTTGAATGCTTGCTTGAATAGTGAAAACCTTCACAAATGTTAGCTCAAAAAAACACATGATGCATGATGGATTTGACATGATGCTTGAATCTTGAATATAGCTCCAAATGATTGATAATCAACTCTTGAATGCTCTTGTGTGCTATTGATCTCATAAACTTGCCTTAGAAATGCTCTCTTGAAAATCTTAGGTGAAATTATGTGAAATAACCTTGTATTTATACTTGTTTATGCCAAAAAATTTGAAATTACAACACTACAAGCCAACATTAGATCTAGGATAATAAAATCCCACCAAGAATTTGATTCATTATAAGTCCTAGTTAAAGTAGTACTTATACGCCACCTTGGGCGTATGAATTCTAGTGTCTTAAACAATAGACACAAAATCCAAGAAGTGTCTTGTTTAATGCAATGTTTAAAATTAGGCCCCAAGACCTAAGTGGGACCTATATGCCCAAGGTGGGGTATGAGTCCCAAATACTAGACCTAGAACACACAATCTCAAACATTGAATCATCATTTTCCATTTATTAAATGTCGGGATTATCTTGAGAAAGATGCATTAAATTATGCTCATGGATGCAAAATAGGACCAAATAAGGCATAAAGAATCATAGTTTTAGTAGGGAGGACCCAGAAAAGTGTGAAAATGTAAAGGGATACATTTTCTTACACTATATTTATCCCCCACGTGAGAGGAGGAACTTGCTTCAAACTCGCACTAAAGTAGAAAAAATTGCATCAAGAGTGGTCCAAGTGTACCAATTCTAGTGAGATAGGATGAAAACAGTGAAGAGGGATGATCAAGTCCCCAAGATCAAGATCCTATGGAAAACCAACATAGGCACAAAAGAACTGACATGAGAATATTGCATGAAGCAAAACCGATATACAAGCATACACTGCCAAAGACATAAAGAAGAAAGAAAAAAGGAAAAAGAGGGTGGATCAAGCATCGATTGTCTATCCAACACGATGTGGACTAGGTCTAAGATGTACAAGTGGAACACAATTTCCACTATGAAAAAAAAAAAATGCTCACAAGGGCTAGTGAAACCTCAAGCCATCCACTAGGTAATCCCCCATAGAGGTGAGACACATATGCACATGACTGGTATGTTCTCACATGCACAAGAAAGTGGCTATGGGAAAGTCACACCTAATTTTAGATCCCATATGTACAAACCATACCAAAGCTAGATACCTCCTAATAACTTTAATAAGGTGCCACACAACACGAACAACATGATTCATGAGGCAAGAAAAACTTCAAATGTTGACACCCATGAACAAACAAGATGGCTCCGTAGGCATGCAAAGTGTGTTATGCAAGGTGGCCATATAACAGTTATTGTAAATGCAAAATAGTGTAAGGTATGTTCAAAGGGGCTTTGCTTAGTTTATGTAAGTTCTTAACTTAGGGATGTAGTGTGTCACATCAAGCCAATAAGAGGAATACAATATGTTAAGAGAAATCACGCTCTTGAAGGAAATCACACCCAATTTCATCACCAAGAGAAAGACACATCACATGAAGTAAGAAGACCACAAAAAGAAACATGAGTTGTAACTAAAATGAAAAAGAATTATGCCAAAGTATTCGCCCACTTTAAAGAAATTTCTAAACACCATGCTATGAGCAATTACTTTAAAGTAGAAAATGATAAATGCTATCAATAAAGAGGAAATGAGAGCTTATTTGTAAAGCCCTATGATAAGTTATATGTTTCCAAATGAAACTACATCATGAAAAGGGGTTTCCCCCAAAATAAAATCCCAAAATCACATAAGAGATCCATGGATTGAGGGTCAATATGCCTTTGCTACAATGTTAGTAGAGAGCTCAAAAATGTCATCATTCCCTAAATACTCATGGAATAGGAAGAATGACACAAAGAGAGCGAAAAAAAGAAAAGATTTTGGGTTAACATGGAAGAGACCTAAATTTCTCGATGCCTTGCATCATCCCAAAAGGAAAACACAAGACAAAAAAGAGATAAAATATTTACAACATATAGAAGAATGTAGATACAAATAGAGGAATGTCACAAAGAGAGATACACAAAATAGAACAGTACAGGGAGATCACATTATGCACATGCAATCACACACAACATGAAAAAGAAAAAAAAGACAAGACTAGTAAGGCACAAACGAGTCAACCTATAGAAATTTTTCCATATCCCAATCTTGTTCATCATATATGGAAAGTGGAAAACTAGCCAAAGGGACAACAACAAGTGCCAAACTAGGAGAAGCACCAAGTTCAACACTCTTCTTAGGAGAATTGTCATTTAAGCTCATAGAAGAGGAAAATAATGTATTCAACTAATTATGCACTTCTTCGTCAATTTTAGCAATCTCATCATAATCGTACAAGTTAATCACAATGGGAGGTTGAATGATAATGTCCAAAGAAGATGATAGTCCTAGTTGTAATTGTGATATAGGATATTTTTGTTGTGGTGAAGGGGGAGACTCCTCATGTATTGCTTCACTTAAGTTTGGTGTTGATTTTATTTGTTGTTCTCTTCATTTAACCTTTGAGCAATAGCATGACGTCTATGCCTACATTCTTTATCATTTCTATTTCTTTTGGTACGTCATGTTCACCAAAATGAACACAAGGGAAATGGGTGTCCATGTCTTAGGAGATGGAATTTTGGGACCTATTTCACTCTTAGTTCATTATGAAACCAAGATCCCTCAACCAAGTGAATCAATTGAGGGAAGTAAACAAGGGGGTTTGCTTATGTGTGATTAAAAAGGGGGGTTCCCCATTAAAATGAAGCTTCAAAGGAGAAATGCAAACAATCATGCAATAAACCCTAGAAAATTAAAACATGCAATTAGATTACTAAAAAAAGAAAAAAAAAGTACCTAGAGGATAGGAGATGTCTAAACAAGATCTGAAAAACCCTAATTTTTTTTTTTAATTATATTGGGACTCATACACTAGGCTGGGCGATTTAGTCCTGCTATAGGAATCTCAACAGGATTTGGAATATTCAGATGACAAATCAGGATCTATAGAAAACTAGTGAAAAGGAGTATATGCTGAATTCTCAGTTGTCTTTGGTTGTCCTTGATGACAAAATCAGTTGGCATTCTCTTTGGTATCTCAGATAATCATTCAGAGGCTTTGTTTTTGGTATTCATGTTTTTGGTGATTCAAGATTTTCATGATGATTCAAGTTTTTCATGTTGATATTCAATATGATATTGCTCATGTGGCTTATAGTTCAAATTTATGAATGAAATATATTTTTAGATGATTATGGTTACTGACAGTGTGATAAAGCATTATTACAGGTCATTCAAGATGATCATGCAACAAGTTCAGGATATTCAATTTGATAGGTATATTGTTTCAGTTGATATTATCATATTGATCTTGGTTTGGCATTTATATTGTCTTGGAATCTTCTATCTTCATGGTATCAATGGTTATGACTTGTTGATTGATAAATATGGCACATGAATTTTGGTTCAGTGTTTATTTATATTGCTTTAACAAGAAATTACACTGTTTAAGGACTCAGGCAGTTTGGTTATTGATTCACTTTGTTCTATGAATCTTGGCTTATTGACATCATTGCACTCATGTCTTTCTAAAGTCTCTAAATCCATCTTGAACTCACATTACTTGGAAGCATTGAATTCATACTAGGCTCTGGCAATGTCACTTGTTTGATGGTTCTAATGATATCTATTTGGCTTACTACATGATTTGTTTACTAACAATCACCTTGTAAAGTGATTGGGCATTAAAGGAGGCATATCGGGTTTCATCAAGCATATGATTTTGAATACTTTGATACAATGATATCGACCTTATGTAAAGGAATTTTGAAATAACTTGGCAGTTTTCTTTGGCATCAAAAACTTGATGGTGATGTGGCAATTACCATGTGGTTGACATCAGTGTTGGGGCCCTAGCTCGGTTGGCTAAATATTTCTTGTTGTAGGAGGTTGGTCACAAGGTCAAGTCTCCCCCACCCCCGTGATACTAGAGGGCGTGTTGCGCCAACACTTCCGGTCACGTTAAAAAGTTTACCAGGTGCGCTACAGTTTATAGGGGGTCGTGCTACCTGATTCCTGCAGTCTAAAAAAAAATCATGTGGTTGACATCCATTGTGAAAGGCTTTGACTATAGACTTCAAGCATTATTATTGTTTCAAATGAATCAAAATTTAGGAGCAATAATTGTGGTGATTATTGTGTCAGCATACTTGGTAAAAGGTTATGATAACAAATTTGAAATCATTATGATTTTTGTTAATTACATATGTTTTTTTCTTTTCGGACTTCAATTTTTATTAACTTGGATATAGTCATCGAATGAATGGAAATGAAAGAAAGTTAGGGAAATATCTTTTTTTCTTTCACATTGCCAAGGTTTAGAACCCTAGTTTCTGCCATGGCAATTTGTTTTTCTACTGTAAATCTCATATGGCCAACTCCAGTGATGTTGAGTATTCGATGTAAGTCTGGTTTGAGAAGTAAGAGCCAATGCAAGCTTGACAGAGGTAAAAGGAGTTACGAATCTGGGAAACTATGATGATAGGCATCAAATCAATCTGGTATCTATTTGATTTATTTGCAACATGAATAGGTATTATCTCTTTCATTTTGGAAAATAGTTATATGGCAGTTATTGTTTCATTTTGCTCAAATAATGAAAAATATTTGGTGGGTTTTGATAGGATATCATGCATTTCATTTTTGTTTCTTCCCCATTATCAATATCTGCAAAATATCTTTGTTTTATTTAGACCTATAATCATTGTGTTATGAAAATGGCTATCCTTTTGGGCATTGTTCAAATCTTGGTGATTGAAGACGTTTTGTGTTGAAATGATATTCTATTTATAGTCCAACTATCATTACATTCAGGGATCTTGAATAAAAAAGGGTTTTGAAATCAGTTACAAAAAATGTTCATTGAAGATACATGATGAAAGTAATGCATATCTTTGTATTCATATAAATATAGTGTTTCATCACTATGAGATTTTGATGTGATTGTTGATATTGTAGCTTGTTGTTGTATCAAAAAGAAAAAGTTGAAAAAGCTCTATAATACAAAAAAAAAAAAATGATGCAAAGCAAAGATGTATACTTAATTTATTTAATATTTTAGGGATTCATTGTTTTGAATCTTTAGGGTATTAGATAGATTAAGGGTGTGGGGTTCTATGAGATTATCTGGAAAACAAAGAGATCCTCTATGTTATTGTTATTCTGTAATCTAAAAAGGGGTTGGTGCTCCTTGAAATTGGTGTTTCAAAATGAGGAGTTGGTGCTCCTTGAGTTGGTGCTTAAAAATTAGCCTATAAGGCATTGTTTACAGTGGTTTTCAAATAAGATCCTAGAAGACACCATTTTCAAGAGTGGTTTTTCTACCCCGGGATGGTTTTCGAGTCAAAAAATATTGTGTCTCTTTCTTCATTTGTGGTTTCACTGTTTTACTGAGATAATGTTGTATTGTTCATTGTTTTGCTATTACATTTCTCATTTTAGTTTATGAATGATTGCATTCAACTCATGAATGTACTTATCATTGAATTATTGAGAACAAATGTGTGCTATGGTTTATTTTATGAAAAATGGTAAAATATGTTAAGACACTCATTCACCCCCCCTCTCAGTGTCATTTTTAACTCCAAAAATATATTGGGACTCATACGCCTAGAGGGGAAATTTAGTCCCAATGTTAGGGTTTGAATGAAACTTTTGTAGCCTTGAGAGGTCTTCGGTATCTTTCATCTTATCCGATCTCAAAGTTTGAAAAAGTCTAAATTCTGATCTATAAGTGAGTTTCTGTGAAGATGACAGCTTCTTGACAACTTTGACAATTTTTTCAACTTTTTCTTGAAAGGATCTTCAAGCTCCAATTCACCTAGATCTACAATCACACATGAAGAGGGAAAATTGTTTATTTTTTAGGTTATAGGGGTTTTCCTTAGTCAAACCCCGTTTTGGTAATTAAACCTTGAAAATAAATGAAATAGAATGAAGGAATGATGAATGAACAAATGTAATGTTGCGACTCACCAAACCCTTGAAATAAAGGTTGCAAAATTTTGTGAAATGGCTCCAATGGATGTGGATCTTGAATCTTGATCTTGATATGAAATAATGTCTTTGAATGCTTGCTTGAAACATGAAAACCTACATCACAAATGCTAGCTCAAAAACACGCATGATTCATGATGACTTTGACATGATGATTGAATCTTGAATATAGCTCAAAATGCTTGATAATTAGCTCTTGAATGCTCTTGAATGCTCTTGAATGCCCTTGATCTCATAAAATTTCGTTAGGAATTCTCGCTTGAAAATATTAGGTGAAATTATATGAAATAACCTTGTATTTATATTTGTTTATCCAAAATTCTTGAAATTACAACACTACAAGTTGACGTCAAATCTAGGATAATAAAAACTTGCCAAGAATTTGATTCAAAATAAGTCCTGGTTAAAGCGGGACTCATATGCCACCTTGGGCGTATGAGTCCTAAACAATAGGGGAATGGGTTCCTTTATGGCCCAGGTCATAAAACACCACTATTCTCCAATTGTCACTCAAGAATGTCCTAGGATCCCAAATTGGATTGACTATCAACACAAAGGTGAGTCAATTCTCAATAAAGGAGACCTAAGATGGGATTCTTTAGGCTTTGAAGGGTTCACCACCAAGCAAAAGCTTGGAAAAGACAACTTAACATTCAACTCACAAAACCTAGTAGTGCAAGCCTAATAATGAGTGCAAATGATGAAATTAAGCAACAAAAAGTTAGGATGTGTGTACCTGGGGAAGTTTGGAAATGTGATGAGGAATCTGGAAATGCAAAAATGTTATCAAAATGTGTTAGGGAGGACTAAGACAACCTTACTGTTGTCATAGTCTTGCTGTTGTTTTTCGGGGGAAATGCAGAATCTTCGAATGTTAGAATAGGATCTAAAAGAATCTCTGCAAAATACCCTTGGGAGGACTAAGATGCATGTGCTACTAACTTAGTCCCATTTTGAATTTGTGAAATCTTTGAATGTAATCATGAGGCTGAATGTATTCACTTCCTTCTTCTCATATCCCAGGTCCTGAAACCTCCAAATTTGGCCTTTAGGTGACTTTCTGTGAAGATGCCAACTTTGGAATGTAACTTTGCCACTTTTCACTTCAAATGATCTTAACCCTAAATATGAAAACATAAACAAACAAGAGAGGAAAAAAATGCTGATTGTTAGTAAATGGGGGGTTTCCTTGGTCAACCCCTTATTAGTAATTAAATCCTAGAATGAAATGAAATAGAGGAGTGAAATGATAAATGAACAAAGTGCTATGTTACAACTCACCAAAACCTTGTTATGAAATATAAAAACTTGTGTGAAGTGGATAGCTTGAATTTAGATCTTGAAATGAGTGAAAGCTTGATATATCTTGACTCGAATTGCTTGCTTGAATCAAAACCCTACATCACAAATGTTAGCTCAAAAACACACTTGATGCAAGAATATCCTTTATATGATGCTTTAATCTTGATGATGGATCCAAATTCTTGATGAATTTGTCTTGAATGCTCTTGTGAACTCAATTATGCTATTAGAATGGCTCTTACAAAAGTCTTGGATGAAAATGAGTGAAAGAACCTTGTATTTATACTTATCCATGCTTAATGTCCCAAAATTACACCACACCAAGCCAACATATGAATTCATTAATTAAAGGAGGCTAAATCCCACCAAGGTTTGAAATTAAATCCTTAAAAAAACATGAGGGGGGGGGGTATGTGTAGGATCATGATGGGCCAAAAAGTGGCGATATGATGGGTATGTGTAGGGTATGTGGCCGAAAACTTTTTTTTACCCAAAATTGATGAAACGAAAAGAGTTTTTAAAGAAGATTCTCAACTTCCCACCAATATAAATTATGCTTTACTTTGAATTTAATAAATAATTATTATTCATTTTCTATTTGAATTACGACGAAAGTCCTGATTGATAGGCTGATTGAAAAGCATCTACAAGTTTCAAACAATATCACATTTTTTGGATCTGAAACATGCATCACATTCTATGCTTCACATAATATAAGATTTAAAAAAATGAATTTCATGAAGTTTTAACCAAGTTAAGGTGATCAGACATACAAGTTTTTTATATTTTTTAAAATTTTTAATAAAAAATTCATAATTAATTATTTACTTTGAAAACAATTACAAAAAATATGTATCACATCAAAACATGAGTCCTCTACTTATATCTAAAATATTATAAAAAAAATATTATCATTTTATTGTGGTTAGGTGGTCAAACAGACACCTACTTCTTATATTTTCCCTAAAATTTAAGTACTAATCGATTGAAATTTTAAATTTTCACCAAATAGTTTTTTAAATAAACCTAGTAGTTTAGAAACTAAATTCAATTTTCTAGAGATTCTATTCTTACATATTTTTGAAATAATATAGATAACTTATTCAAATTTTTACGTCAAGTTGCCTGAGTCTGATTTTTTTGAAGTTTTCACCACCTAACGACCTATTTTTTTCATAATGATCCTGTAAATACCTGGGGACTAAGACACCCTAGGTGGCATCTTAGTCTCAAGCCATGAAACTTGGGGCACAGACTCCAAAAAGGGGCCCATTTAAGGTGCATTTGAAAAGAGGGTCCCAAGATCTTTGGAGGACAAAGACACCTTGGGTGGCATCTTAGTCCCAATCCAAAAATCAAGGACACACAACTAGAATCAATAAATTATCATTGATCCTTTGATGTTTGTCAGGATTAGCCATAAAAAGATAATTTATTAGGCATGTGGATGAAAAATAGGACCAATTAATACATAAATAAGGATAAATAAAGCAAGGTGAGCACAAAAAAATGTGAAAATACAAGGGTATGCATTTTCCTACATTGCATTTAGCCCCCACTTTAGTGAGAGGGTGAACTTGCTTTAAACTTACACTAAATTAGCCAACCACACAATCAAGAGGGGTTCAAATGTACAAATGCTAGTAACATAGGATGACAATAACCAAAAGGGTGACCAAGCCCCCAAGATCATAATCCTATGTCAAAACAACACAGGCACAAAGGAACACGCTTGCAAATGATATATGAAGCCATAAATAGATCACAAACATGCACCATCAAAGATAGGAAAAGGAAAAAAAAAATGCAATGGATCAAGCTTCGACTGGTCGTCGAATGTGTTGTGGACCGGGTCTAGGCTATTTGTCCAAAAATAGTTTACAAGTGGAACATGTTGTCCACTATGCAAACAAAATGCATTCTCACAAGGGCTAGTGAAGCTAGTTGTCCACTAGGTGAGCCCCAAGAGGTCCATATCAAAGTCATACCCCCATGACTATTATAAGGACAAAAAGAAAAAATGCACGCTCACAAGGGCTAGTGAAGCTAGTTATTCGCTAGGTGAGCCCTAGGGAACCATATCAAAGCCATACCTCCATGAATTGAATAAGGTACAAAGAGAAAATGCATGCTCACAAGGGCTAGTGAAGCTAGTTGTTCAATAGGTGAGCCCCAAGGAACCATATCAAATCCATACCTCCATGACTTTAATAAGGTACAAAAATAAAATGCAACAAGAAGAGGGATGTTCAAAGGTATTTTGTTTAGTTCATGTGAGGTCTTAATCTTAGGGGACACTGTTCCTACTATATCCAAGAGAGGACCGACCAAAGGATAAAAGATTCACAACTTAGGGAATGCAATGTGTCGCATCACCACTAAGAGGAATGTAATATGATAAGATAGATCAAGCTATTGAAAGAAATTACTCCCAATGTCACCACAAAGAGAAAATCACATCGCATGAAGTAAGAAAATAACATCAAGGAGCACGGAAAAATGACAAAATAATGCTAATGTATGCCCCCACTTTAAAGAAATTTCTAAACACCATGTTGTGAGCAATTACTTTAAAGTAGCCAAAACATGAAAAATGAAAAGAGGGTTGCCCCTGAAACTTAGTACGTCACATGTGAACCAACTTAAGGCATGTTAGTCACATCCCAAGCTTATTCTTTTATGTACATGAAAGGTGGTTAACTAGCCAAAAGAGACAACGACAAGTGATATATGAGGAAAAGGCTACCTAACCCCTTTCCCCCACTTAATGTAGGACAAGGATGGGCCGAATAGGATGAAAATAAGTATCGGTTAGAGGAATTAGGTGATTCAACACAAGGAAGAGCACAAACTCCTTGAGATGTTGAATTTTGTTGCTTAAAGCCTTGCATTCACTAGTATAATGACCATGAACTCTATGATATGCACAAAATGAACTCTTGTAGTAAAATTTATTTCGTGTTCTTAGAGGGAGAGATATCAAGTGATCTTGGAGGAGTCTCAATAAGATATCCTCTTGATCGAAAGTAGAGGATGTTCCTTTATTTGTGCAAGATGTTATGCACACATTGAATGATAAGGTTTTAGATGAAAATGGAGACAAGGGTGGTAAACCTAGATCTTTCTTGAAAGAGTATGGTATATCAATTTTCTTTGTGTGTTCATTGCATACATGTGTAGAAGGGAGATCGTATCCAATACCAAAATAATCTTCCAAGTTAGATGAAGGGGGTTTATGTTTCTAAGGAGGATTGTCTTCTTCACGAGAACACAAATACTTTTTAAAGTTATGCGTCGTTCCCTCATGGGGGATGTGAGTTATATAGCCCCCATCACCACCATGGGGTAATGTTGTAGAACTAAGTTGACCGAATGAAACACAAGGTTGTTTTGGTTTAGATTATGAGATTTTGCACTCTCCTATAAAGGAAGGTGTAAAACCCCAATCATCACTAGAACTTGTATCTGAAAAATGAATTGTTTGTATATGACTCTTTGGACTTTGAGGGTGAGATTTTGGATTCTTTATTGAAAGGAGGTGTAAAATCTACTGATCCCCAATTATCACTAAAGAGTTTTGTTAAATGTGAAGGATCAAAATCAACTTGTATAGGTTTGATGTTTGATCTTGGAATGAAAGTATTAGGGGAGTTGGAAGTGTTGTGATCATGTGGTTCATACCTTCATTCACCTTCAACCTTGTATATCTTGTTGATGTACTCAAATTTCATTATATGGTGGAGAGTAGATGGGAACCTTTTCATAGCATGAATCCATGGTCTCCCTAGGAGAAGATTGTATGAAAGAGATCTTGGCATGATATGGATAGGGGTAGGAAACACTATAGGTTTGACCTCAATAGGTAATGTGATCGTTCCTAGTGGTTGCCTATTAACATTTTCAAAGCCACGAATATGATCATCATTAAGTTGAATAAGCCTCTTGTCCACACCAATTTTTTCTAGGAGGTCAATGCTACAAACATAATTTCTGCTCCATTGTCTATGAGAGTGCACCTAACTATAGTTTCATTAATGATCACCTTTATCATCAAGGCTTCATTCTTGTTTTGAGTCTCAAGTGAGGGAAATTCATGTTTTATTAACTATGTAACTTGTATACGAACAAATGAGGATGTTACATTTATTTCATATAAGATTGTATTTCCTCTTGTGTTATTTGCAATATTTCTTGAAATAGACACTTGTATGTAGGTGATAGTTGAATGAGTTTCCATACGGATATGTTAGTCGAGGTCTTTTTAAGATCTTCAACACTAAGCACAATAAGTTGAGGAAATGGTGATGTTGTGGGAGTGACTTGTGGTCCCCTACATTTTTGAGCAACTATGTTAAATCTTGGTTGCTGCAAAAAATTGTTAGATTGCATAGTAGATTTCAAGAAATCTCTTATTTTCTCATGTGATTCACTAATGAGAGGTGACTTAGGAAGCTCATTAATTAAAGGAGATATAATTTTTATCATCATAACCTCAAAAAAATTGTGGCTATGTGCATGATCTCTTAGTGAAGAGGATTCTAATGTCACTTCATCATCTTCATCTAAGTAAGCCCCTTTATGTGTGTCAATGTTCAGGCTTTCTTGCACCATGATATCTTCCCTAGGAGGAGAGTTTTTAGGAGAACTACAAACTAAATGTGCAAGACATTCAAAGGTTGGTTCTTCAAAAATGACTTCATTGCAAGTAGGGAAATGATCAATGGTTGAATTTTCTTGCTCAATAAGGGTTTCCTTAGGTGATTCAAGGATAAGAACATGTTTGTTTGTAGGTTGAGGTTTGTTTGAAGGTGGATAAAGGATAAGTTGAGGTTGAATGAAATTTACTTCTCTTTGTTTAGGTTTTTTTGAACAAGCCTTAGTGGAAGATCCTTGCAAGATGAAGTCCTCAAGAGCTTCATCTAACATATCAAATCCATCACTACTAAAAGGCTTGAGGGTTACGCTAACTTGGAAAAAGGGTTTTGACATAATAACCATAAATATTTGCTTGTTTAGATTTAATGTTTTTGGTTTTTATGTTTTGATTTTCTAATGAATGCAAAATGAAGTCTACATCTAACAAAATGAAAGTGCAATAATCTATCTTTATCAATAAATTGTAAACATGAACTATGAAAATGCATGAAACAATACATTGAAAAACTGAAACAATAAAGTAACTACAACAAACAAAAGCACAAAAATTCACTGTTTAACCTTGAAAATTTCAACCTCAAACTCCATAGGGACTAAGATGCCAAAAAGGGTGTCTTGGTCCTACTGATGAAATTTGGAGGTTCCAAAAACTGGAACAAAAAGCAAGCAACCTAGACGTGATTCTGACGCAAAAAACCCACAGAGGGACTAAGATGCTAGTAAGGGAATTTTAGTCCCAGTAAAAAAATTTCTCAGAAAAACAACAAAATTTGAGTTGATAACAGTGTTCCCAGGTTTCCCACCCAGGGACTTGATGCTGAGAAACATAAAACTATGCAAATGAATGCAAGAAAAATTGACTAATGACAAGCAATTGGATGCAAAGTTGAATGAAATTTTTCAATTTTGAATGCAGTAACAATATTCCTAAATGCAATTAGGATGATTGAAAATGCACTTTTCAGTTTTTAAAAAAGATAAATTGATGCAAGAAAGAAAAAATGTAACCTATATGCACTTTCACTAATGCAAATAAGAGAAACCCTAGATGCACTTTCACTAATGCCAGATGCAATGCAAGAATGAATGCAACCTAGATCTAGGACCTTAATGAACTCCAAATCAGAAAAATGAATGCTCTAAAATGCTGAGACCACCAAACTAAACAATGGGAGAAAGGGTACCTTTATGGCCTAGGTCATAGAACACCACTATTCTCTAATTGTCACTCAAGAATGTCCTAGGATCCCAAATTGGATTGACTATCAACACAAAGGTGAGTCAATTCTCAATAAAGGAGACCTAGGAGGGGGTTCTTTAGGCTTTGAAGTGTTCACCACCAAGAAAAATATTGGAAAAGATAACTTAACATTTAACTCACATAACCTAGTAATGCAAGCCAAATAATGAATGCAAATGATGAAATTAAGCAATATCAAGTTAGGATGTGTGTACCTAGGAAGTATGGAAATGTGATGAGGATTCTAGAAATACAAAAATGTTGTCAAAATGTGCTAGGGAGGACTAAGACACCCTTATTGTTGTCCTAGTCCCTATTGGTTCTTTTCATTGCAACCTTCAATCCTAAGGGGAAACTCAATGCCTAAACTAGGGGATTAAGTGTTTAGGACAAGGAATCTACACTATCAAGAGATTGAAGATAAGAAAAGCCAACAAACAAGGCCATGATGCCTTCTGCACTTTGAGCTCCACATGACTGAGGAGGGTGTTCCTATTTGTAGGCTTGAATATATGATAACCTTATGCCAAGCAACAAACTACAAACGAGTATGAAAGTGGATGGTTCTCAAATATATGAGTGATGGGTATTGTAAATTCTACTAGGTTCAAGCATAATCCCATTTGCATTGAGCATTGTTGAGAACACATAACTTAAATATCTTCATCTCAAACACATAGAGGGTTAATAGATAGAATTATCTCAAATTCAACCTCTATAATATTTCAAACACCATGAAGATACATGGAACATATATAACTTAAACAACCAAGTAAAAGTAATAGTGATTTAATATGAATTAGATTATTTTTTAAAATGATCTGGGTAATATCACAGATCAGTACCTAATCCTAATGCATGGAGTCAAATCTAATCTCATGAATGAAAATTCAAACAACTTATTTCAAATTAGTGGCCCTTTAACAATTAATGCTTTACATTAATATAACCTCTCATATTTCAACTTATAATCATACTTGAAGATGTTAGAAACCAAGATCAGATTTGCAAACTAGAATAATCCTTCCACAGAAGAGAAAAACAAAAAAGCAAGAGATTTGCAAGAAGATGTGCAAATAATTATATTCGAGATTTCAATTAATTTACAAGATATGATTTGCTTTATAAAAGCAAAGACACATAAACCTAATCTTATCTTGAGCAACAAGATAGCTCAAAAGATAAAGATAAGAACCTAAAAATTAGGAATTAAATATGCCTAAGTAAACTTATGCTAAATGTGTAATTAAATATTAATTACACCAACACCCCCCCATAAGTGCAACTTAGGGAGAAGCAAAATTATTATGCAAAGATGAGTCCCGAAAACAAGGCCTGATCATGTATTCATGTAAAGATGCAAAGATGAGGTAGAGAAGGAAAACCCAGTGGGACAAAACCCCCCTACAATGAGATGACTGTTGCAAAGAAGCACTGGAAGAACACTGTGGAGTAACACTGGAACCTGATTCTGGCAAGCAAGGAAATATATTTCTGTTTACTATTGAAACCAAATGAGAGTCACTGATTGACTCAAGGAATCATGATAAAGCAACAACAGACCCGATGCCATAGAACATTGGAAAACTCACAACTGGAACAATCCTGGAATCTGTAAAGCAACAGTAGATGAAATGATGACAAAATCTAGAAGCCGTGTATCTCAATACCGATGCCAAACTATGACTGAAACTCTTCCATGGGAAGGAGTACCATGAATACTCTGGAACATTAACCATAAAAACATGGCCCTTAAACTGAGATGGATCCAATGTGGATCATTAACCATAGGCTCTCAATCTAAAGTGTGAACCAGATGTGAATCTGATATGTGTCAAGCAAGAGAAAAAATGTGGCCAAAAGAAACTAAGAAACCAGATATACCCATACAAGATGCCAACAAATCAAAATGGATATAGAGATCAAAGTGCATGCACACTCTAATCATATTTATTATGCAAGAAACCCCCCTGATGGAACTTTATCTCAGTTCATTTATTACAATAACCCAATGATTACAAAAGGAGAGCATACAAACATGCTTAAAAATAAAATAGAAATTAATTTCAGATTTGTGTAGAGGACAAAATCATCTTCCCAATGCCGCAAAAATGACGAAAAAAGGATCACTGAGTCAAAAGATATGCCCTCCGAAGCGAAATCTGAACATCTGAGTTCAAAGGCCTAAAAAATAAATCTAGAGTAAAATTTGGTAAAAACACCTACACCACTAGATCAGCGTTGGAATCAGCTTTCCAATGGTATCGCGTTTGCCCGATTTCGATACCGTATGCCCAAGTTATGGCCTCTGGAAGAAAATAGTCCAGAAATGGGGAAAAACACAATGCACCATTAAATTTGACGGTCATACGGCCGTCGCAAAAAAAAGTATGGGCCCAAATTTGACAGCCAAATGGCTGTCAGCACACATGCATAACTGGACTTATTTTCAAAAATTGTTTTTTTTTTAATTTTTTTTTTTTTTAATACTTCGAAATTCGTGCAGATGACGAATAGGGCCATATGGGCAAAAAAAATTTTGCCTCAGAAATTAACTATTGAGAAATTGACAAAACAAAGGGAATTCTTAGGGTTTTTGGCCGCTACGAACGCAATGGTGACCTCTGCTTGTGCTCAAACTACTCTGAAAAATTGGCTACCTCCAGAGCTTGCAAAAAATCTCTGAACTTCAAACCCTCACAGATCTGGCAAATGATGGCCAAAATCTGCAAAATAAAAGAGAATCCTGACTTTTTCCAGCGCTCTGAATCCAATGGTGAAGCCTGATCTAATCCAAAACACCTCATGAATGAACTCAAGGCATGATACCCTTGAGAAATCCCAAATGAACCCTGCAATTATTTTCTCAAAAATTTGAGAAGGGGCTACAAATCAAGGCTTTGATACCATGTTAGAAACCAATATCAGATTTGCAAACCAAAATAATCCTTCCACAGAAGAGAAAAACAAAAAAACAAGAGATTTGCAAGAAGATGTGCAAATAATTCTATTCGAGAATTCAATTAATTTACAAGATATGATTTGCTTTATAAAAGCAAAGACACATAAACCTAATCTTATCTTGAGCAACAAGATAGCTCAAAAGATAAAGATAAGAACCTAAAAATTAAGAATTAAATATGCCTAAGTAAACTTATGCTAAATGTGTAATTAAATATTAATTACACCAATAGAAGATACATTTCATTCCCTCAAACCCACAGTAATTTGCATACATAATTTAATTCTTAACTTGAAGAAACCCATACACAAATCACACAACTGCAAAGAGATTGCAATGCCCAATCAACATATCATATATACATTTAGTCCATATGATATATGAGCACACAAAATGGAGATAACTTCTTCAATAATATTTTCATTTATTTTCTCATTCTAATTGATACAATTATAAAAGTTTGTACATTCATTTACTATAATTAAAACCCCAATTCCCAGCTAAGCATTCTCTATTTCCTTCCCCTAAACAAAAAGTCTAGAAGCCTTTACAAATGAGAAGAAGAAAGAAGATATAGAAGAAGGAGAAACCCTAAAACTACATCTGCAGTTGACACCTGGATCAATCTTTCTCCGTTGATCTATAACTGCCTCCAGCTCATGAAGAATCTTCAATCTACTCTATGATTCATGCATCTTGTATTCACTTGCCCTATAACAGAAAATATTCCCTTCACGATGACCTTCTTCATCCTTTATGCCCTTCCGTTGAAAATATATATTTTTCACTGACAAAGTCTTTCAGTTTAAAATTTACCTTGACTGTGAAAACCTTCACTCTTTTGTTTTTCCTAGGCTGCAAATTTATTATTTCATTGTGAAAATTCTTCACTTCTCCCACATTTTACCTTGCAATGAAAATTATCTCCTCTTGTTGCACGTGTTTTTGTTCCTCCGTGAATTTTTTTTAACCCGCTCTCCATTTTACTTTGTGCACTTTTCTTTTATTTTCTAGTGAATAATGACCTTTCATATAGTGAATATATTATTCACTTTGTTAGAAAAATGAAGAAGATTGACTATCTCTATAGTTTTGTGTTGTCATTGATGTCACCATTTTGTGACTGCAAGCTTAAGACAATGCTTGATCTGTTATTTTGGTCTGGTATCTGAACCAGTATTCGAGCTACACTCTCTGGTATTATGTCTACATTTCACACCAGTTAGTAGTTGATGCTTACAGTTTTGAGAAACTGTTTATGGTTGTCGAAGGCATGCATGATCAGAATATTACATGCTCTGGTGCTCGTACAAACAGTTTATTTCTTTTTGTATTGAAGTCTATCCTTGGTCAACTTCTTGGGGTAATTATGATATAGTGAATTAATTTTGCTATGTTGATATATGTGCGACCTATTTTAGGTCCTTGCCGATGTAATGTAGCGTGCTAGAAGTTTGAATTATTGTCTTGAAATATTTTGTGAATGATTGGAGCCGATAGTTGGTATTTTTGGTAAATATGAAATGCATCTAATTAGGCTGACCTAATTGATGGTTGCGGGAAAGATTAGTTATATAAATGAATATGTTGGACAGTTTTAAAAAGTCAAGATAGATAGAGACATAAGAGTAGAAGTGTGTGTATGTAAAATTAAGAAAGTGGTTGGAAGTGAGGGAAAAGGAGGAAGTGTGTTGAATCGATCTATTAAGAATCACCGAAACTGCATTAGTACTTGTTAGGTACACTATTCTTAGTTCATTTTGGCTGTAAAGCCCAATTTTGTTTTATCAATATTTTGTAGGCAGTGAGCCTCCCTTGTAAGCAGTGAGTTTTTGTATTTGGACAGTGAGTCCTTTTAGGGAAGTGAGCCTTTTGTTTTCAGTTTGAAATTACTTTATGCTATGAGTTAATCCTCACCGTGGTTTTCCCCTCCTTGGGTTTTCCATGTAAAAATTTGGTGTTTGTTGTGTTGAGTTAATTTTTGTTATCTATGTTTCATGCTCATACTTAATGACATATAATGTGGTTATGGAATTGATGTGTTGGAGTTTTTAAGATTGAATTTTGTGACAATTAATTCACCCCCCCTCTCAGTTGTCCTATGCCCATTTAACACACTTTATAGAATTATAACCCATGCCCTTTTACTTTGCATCTCATTAAAATTTCAAAGCCCAACATAAAAAAATTTAACCTTTATTTTATCGAGCTATGAAAATATTTTACTCGTTTACCTCCCAATTTAGTTATTCACCCAGCCAAAGTTAAAAAATAAATTATTTAAAATAGTGAAGGCCTTTTAATCTTTTATCGGGCCACAAAATTATTTACCCATGCTTTCCACATCATTTAAAATTTGATTTTCTAAAGACGAAGGTTGTTGAATATCTGATGTCGATGCAATTAACAATTTGTGTGTGCCTTTTAATTTTATCATGGGGCCCACTACAAACCTTCCTTCCAATCCCCGTGCCCCCACAACTCTTCAGTGATGTCACCCCTTCTCTTCATGGGCTAGAGAGGAAACCTTGCATCCTCCCTCTACAACTCCACTTTGACTTTAGTGGCATTGGGTAACAGTTTGCAGATGTGAAAGTCCAGCTTCTCTTGTTGAAGCCCTAGTTGACAATTGCATTTCCTCAAACAGATTTAATACATTTTTACTACCAATACAAGCTGAGGTCGTTTTTCTTAATGAGAGGGAATTTTTGGCAATTCTCTCACTTGAAATCCATCACAAACATGATTAAAAACATCTCCCAAGCACTAGGAATGGTCAATGGATGAATTCAAACCATAAATCATCAATTATGAGCTCAAATAGACTCCCAATTTTTTTTCTAGAAAGCCAAAAACGTGATTCACAGCGTTTCAGCTAAAACTATTTGCTCAAATCTGATGGAAATCCATCAAGTATGCCTCAATGAAGAGAGAAATACCTTAATCTTGACTGCAATAGAAATTGTGGATCAATATCTACCCTCCTAGAATTCTCCCCATTTCCTCGTGATTTCCTATGTTGGCAGCACATACTCTAGTGGGTTGGCAGGCAACAATAAAAAAAGTAGCATAAAATGTTAAAAAATATTTATTACACCATCCATAAGGTTAAATGAAGCAATGTTTAATGTTTAACCATCTCCCCATATACTCCATAGCTCTCCCTGCTTCCCTATGAGTTATGCTACCGTTAGTAGTAGCTTCCATGGGCTTGCACAAAAGCTTTGTCGTGCACAAGAAAATAAGTTTATAAAGTCAAACAATATGAAACTTAGAAAATATTTAATTTTCCCTAATTTGTGCAAATTTGAACATTAGGAAATAGTGAAAATTTAATTTTGGCTGTCACCCAAATAGGGAAAATTTATTGTAGACAAACTAAGACACTTGGAGCTATGAAAATTTGTGTAGGGAAATTATCAATTATTTAGAGAAAACCCATTTCCTCAAAAATTGCATCGCTGAGAGATTTCTAGGGCCTCCTTTGTAAACTACCCCGTTAGATGCCTTTGTCGCAATTAAAGTGTATTAAAATAATGCATCATATGACCCCCATTTTTGATGAAAATGGATCTGGAGATCTTTTAGACCAAAATGAGAAATGGGTCACCTTTAGAATTACAAAGTTTGAATCTTTTTTGGAACACCCATTTTGACCTAGTTGCAGTCATAAAATTAAATAACCCATCAAATCTCATCCTAGGGGCCTGAAATTGAGCAGACATGTAGAAATTTGAACCAAAAATTTAACACCACAAACATCTTGGAAAAATTCATCCTAAGGTGCAAGATATTAATGTCCAAAGTGGCTTAGTCAAACTTTTCTGCATTTGCTCCTGTTCAAAACCAATTAGGGCTCACCAAGTTGCCACTTTGAAAAAATACCAAATCACCTTTTGGGAGACTTCCACTAGACACACTAGGTCATTTGGGTCCACTGATTACGTGTGCAAGAGGGATTTCCTTCAATCCAAATTCTTCGCAAGATATAATTAAGGGTCAAACTTGACCTCCTTGAAACATTCAGATGTCAAAATCTGACAATTTGCCTTTGCTTTTGACCTAGTAAAAATATCAAACTTGATCTTGAGACTATGAAACTGGACCAGGGAGCATATGAATATGAAGGGAATGCAGACCACCAATCCATTTTTCATGATGATCATTTAGCTATGAAAAATTAGTTTGAATAGGAGGCCACTTCGTAGGGTTGATAGTTTGCAAACAACAAAACAATCTTAGAACCATCCAACTTTACTTTTCAAAACCCTACCAAAAATTATCACAGGGAGTTGAAATCAAACATACATGTTCACATATGACAAATGAGTATGCTTGCCAAGGGATTTGGCATGAAAGTCAATTGGATTCAATTTATGACCCTCCAAAGTAGGTCACCAAGGCAGACTTTTCAGGGGCATTTATGAGTGTGCAAAGGAAAAATTTTCAACATAGGCACTTCAAATTTGTGAAATTTGAAGGTGCCATCAATGGTTCTTTTTGGAGACATTTTTTCCTCAATGAATAGAATGAGAATTCATAATATTCTAGGAGAGTAGACCAAATGCTAGGATCATTGGGCAATGGAGTCTTTATTTTTTCAACATTTTAACCTCACTTGGTGGCCCTAGGCCACCAAATGAAAAAGGAAAGTCAATTCAAATGCCAAAATATGACAATTTTCCTTTGCTTTTGACTTGGTAAATCTATCAAACTTGATCTAGAGACTATGAAACTAAACCAAGGAGCATATGAATATGAGGGGAATGTAGACCACTAATCCATTTGTCATCACAGGCATTTAGTTGTGAAAAATTAGTTTGAATAGGAGGCCACTTCACAGGGCTGAGAGTTTGAAAACAACAAAACAATCTTAGAACCATCCAGCTTTACTTTTCAAAACCCTACTAAAACTCATCACAGGGAGTTGAAATCAGACATACATGTTCACATATGACAAATGAGTATGCTCGGCAAGGGATTTGGCATGAAAGTCATCTGGCTTGAATTTATGACCCTCCAAAGCAGGTCACCAGGGAAGATTTTTTAGGGGCATTTCTAAGTGTGCAAAGGAAAATTTTTCAACATAGGCACTTCAAATTTGTGAAATTTGAAGGTGCAATTAGTGGCTCTTTTTGGGGACATCTGTTCCTCAGTGAATAGAGCGAGAATTCAAAATCTTCTAGGAGAGCAGACCAAATGCTAGGATCATTGGGCAACAGAGTCTCTATTTTTTCAACTTTTTAACCTCACTTGGTGGCCTCACGTGGTGGCCCTAGGCCACCAAATGAAAAAGGAAAGTCAATTCTTACCCCTCTTAAATACCAATCTATTAAAAGAGTTGACCTCCCTCAATCCATACTTACCTCTGTCACACAACAACAACGTGAGTGATTTCATTTCTCCAAACACAAGTGTCAAGCTTCCTTTGAACAAGTGAGAACTTTTTTTTTTTTTTTTGTTAACGACAGGGGTATCCCAGCGACCCAGCAGCCCGTATCTGGAGTACCAAGGGCGAGCGGGGGCGAGACTAGTCCCCTGCGGGGGGACCCAACAGCCGGCAAGCCAGTCCCAACCGGGTAAACCCAGGAGCGGAGTCGAACCCGAGACCAATGGGGAGCAAACCCACGACCCAAGCCAACTCCGCTACCTGTGCCGGCTAACAAGTGAGAACTTGCTCCTTGTCTAGATTTATTATCACATGACAACCAAATCACATAGGCTTCATTACTGCCATTCATTTTATTTTCAAATCTTGTGGCAAATGATAGAATATGAGGATGATGAAAAAGTCTATGTGAAGACACAGTCTTATCACATTTAATAACTTCCTCATAATGATCGGGCTTAAAAAAAAATCATGCCTTAGAAACAGTATGCAATCCTCCTATGTGTTAAGCAAAAAAAATGATCACACATTTGTAACTCATCCAACCGAATTGCATCACAAATGATTTTTTCATCATCCCAACAACACTTCCCTATCACATTATCATATGCCTCAAGGTTCTAAAAATAACACTTATCAACATCCACATGTCCATTGTCCACATTCAAATCATAGCATTCAATGAATGCATCAACATCCAAAATAGTGTTTCCTACTTCAAGCTCATATACAAGACTGTCAACATTAGTAATGTTATCACACACAAAAGTTTCAAGAGCATGTTTAGATGACTCAGAATTTACTTCTGCAACAAATTCCTCATAATGACTATTTAAAACACATTCATTACTGCAAGAAGTATCATATTCAACACCAACTCCTACTGCATCAACATGACAATCTGAAACACACTACTCATGAGGAAAACTATGAGTTTCATATCTAGAAAAAAGATCCTCATATGCATCCATGTGATTGACACAATAACATTTTTCAAGTGAAAAATCATCATATAAAATGTCATTAGTTGTACTAGCATTTATCGAGCTACATTTCCATTGTCATGTACAACTACACCAATGCTACCCTCATGCAAACATTCAATGGTAACTTTAAAATCAGAAAAAGGAGTGAAAGTAATTGAAGATTCAAACAAGAAAGAGTTTCCATGTTTTCCACTTATATCACCAACACACACATGCTATGTACAATCAGCTACTTGAGCTGATTCATTTAATAAATCTCTTGCATGCATACCCTTTTCCTTGTCCACACTGCACTGCAATAGCTACCAAGGTCATATTCTTCACTGTCAAGCTAAAAACCATCATGTGTTTCTTCATTATAGTTTCTTGTAGATGATGTCTCCAACTAAAAATAATTGCACACTTTGTCATTTGTAGCTAATACACTGATGCTCTCAAAAGCATTTTTCAAATCTGTAGGCTCCTTTGTCTCATTATGAAATCTTTTATCAATGCCACATTCAATACTTGTAAGATTAGTATGACCAAGTGTATCATAATAATGCTTATTACACATATCCTCTTCAAAAAGTATATTCAATTCATATCCATCATCATGCAATAGTGAGGCTTTAGAAATGTTATTATCATTTTTATTAAAATAATCTTCACTCAAAGAGATCAATTCTACCTATTCCTCATGAGAGGAATCGTAGTCACTAGGGCTGAAAATAGAATTGTAATCATCTTGATCACCCAGACAAGAGTGCTTTCCAGCTGATAGCAAACTTCTATCTACATCACAATTGTTCTTGTCATGGAGACATGAAACTTTAGAATCAACATTATCTTCAACTGTATACTTAAAGTCCATACAGGAGAAAATACTTTCTGCATCATTTTCATCATTGCAGCCTTTATCTAATATAAAAAATCTGCTCTCCATTTCTTTATTTTCAGAGCAAATAGAAGAAACTTCAGATGTTTCATCAATCTCTTCATGTATTTCATCATTATGACTGCAATTTTCTTCTTCATACATTTTCTCCATGGATTGTTCAAAAGCAAAAATATCATCACTACGTGATGCACTATCATTGTCTTTTGCTATACCATTTGTATCCATTTGACTAAGTCTTGAAAAAGTACCATCACATAATTGAGTTAGGATATTAGTTCCATATTTATCTATCATTTCCTTGATTACTGAAAGCCATTGATATATGCATTTAAGATTAGGGGGCTTCAAGTGAGCTGGCATAGTACTCAAACTTGGCTCACAAGTCTCACAGAACAAATCAATGCAAAATTATTCATCAAGCCTTTTTGATTCTGGTATATCAAGCAGAAATTTCATGAATCTCTCATGAAAATCATAGATGGATTCATCCTATAATACAATGCATCAATATATGACATAGGTTCAATCTTATTTTTAGATTTCTCTTCAAATACTTCTTGGGTATGCAAATTTCTTTCTTCAGAAAAGCAGTCATCATTCACTTCACCAAACTCATCCATGAACAGTTTCTCAAGCTCTTTCCATGAACATATGGAATGCATTGGTACATTAGAAAACCAATATTCAACATTATTTTCTAAATTTCTTACAAAATACTTCATGATAGCATCTTCCTCTACTATTTGATAGTCTTCCATCACATCAAGAAAACATTGTACATGTCTTAATGTTGATTCTTCAAAACCTCCTCTAAACATAGGAAAATACTCATTAATTCTTCTTGGGATAGAATGTGGGTAACCCTAGATTTTACTGAAATCTAGAGGGTCATATCTTTCACGAATGAAAACCTTCCTTTGCAGACATAGCTATGTTCTAGGCATGTTATTACAACTTGTAGAGGGAGAACTAGGACAACAATACATATTTGTAAATAAAATTTATTCCCTCTACAACTAGTTTCTTCTCAATATTCCTTTTAGAATATCCTACTTTCTCATTTCCCTTTTCTACTTGTATCTTAAAATATTGAATAAGGGACAATATCAACTAAAACATTTGTTGAAAACCTTCATATAGAAATATTATGTAAAATATAATAATACCTTAGAATTGTTGCAACCAACTCTTCTGATGATGTAAAATGTTATGTAGAGTCACCACCTCTTTGGAAGAGGAAAATATCTTTAAGTAGCGGAAAGCTCCTTCCAAGATCTAGGTATTTCTACATTCTCTCCACAAACAGAGCACCAGACTTCAAGAATACACCAGAAATGTTGCAGCAATCTCCCTCAAGTATGTAGGTCATTGGATCATCTGACCCAAAACTACATATCAAAAAAATTGATTGAATCTTTTAAACTGACTCTCTAGTAGAGTCGCCAATATGTTGGCTATTTTTCTTGAAACCTTCAATCCTAAGGGGAAACACAATACCTAAACTAGGGGATTAAGTGTTTAGGACAAGGAATTTGCACTATTAAGAGATTGAAGACAAGAAAATCCAATGAAAAAATCCATGAAGCCTTCTGCACTTTGAGATCCACAAGACTCGGGAGGGTGTTCCTAATTGTAGGCCTGAATATATGATAACCTTATGCTAAGCAACAAACTACAAACCTATGAAAGTGGATAGTTCTCAGATATATGAGTGATGGGTATTGTAAATTCTACCAAGTTTAAGCATAATCCCATTTGCATAGAATATTGCTGAGAACACATAACTTAAATATCTTCATCTCAAACACATAGAGGGTTTATAGATGGAATTATCTCAAATTTAGCATCTATACTCTTTCAAACACCATGAAGATACATGAAACATAGATAACTTAAACAAACAAGTAAAAGTAATAGAGATTAATATGATTTAGATTGTTTTTGAAAATGATCGTGGTAATATCATGGATCAGTTCCTAATCCTAAGCCATGGAGTCAAATCTAAGCTCATGAATGCAAAATTAAACAATATCTTATTTCAAATTAAGGGCCCTTTAACAATTAATGCTTTACATTAATATAACCTCTCATATTACTGCATAATCATACTTGAAGATCCATTTCATTCCCTCAAACCCACAATGATTTGCATATAGAATTTAATTCTTAACTTGAAGAAACCCATACAAAAATCACACAATTGCAAAGAGATTGCAATGAAAAATCAACATATCATTGGTATATTTAATCTATATGATATCTGAGCACACAAAATGGAGACAACTTCTGCAATATTTTCATTGATTTGCTCAAACTAATTGATATTGTCATAAAAGTCTGTACATTCATTTACTATAATTAAAACCCCAATTCCCAGCTAAGAATTCTCTATTTCCTTACCCTAAACCAAAATTTTAGAAGCCTTTACAAATGAGAAAAAGAAAGAAGATATAGAAGGAGAAACCCTAAAACTACATCTGCAGTTGACACCTAGATTCATCTTTCTCCATTGATCTGTAACTACCTCTAGAACATGAAGAATCTTCTATCCACTCCTTGATTCATGCATCTTGCATTCACTTTCCCTGTAAGAGAAAATATTCCCTTCATAATGATCTTCTTCATCCTTTATGTCCTTCCATTGAAACTATTTGTTTGCCACCGACAAATTCTTTCATTCTAAAATTTACCTTGACTATGAAAACCTTCACTCTTTTGTTTTGCTCGAGCTGCAAATTTATTGTTTCATTATGAATATTATTCACTTCTCCCACATTTTACCCTGAAATGAAAATTATCTCCTCTTGCTGCAAATGTTTTTGTTACTCTGTGATTTTTTTTTAACGTGTTCTCCATTTTACCTTGTGCACTTCACTTTTATTTTCCAGCGAATAATGACCTTCGATATAGTGAATATATTATTCACTTTATAGAATTATCACCCATTCCCTTTTACTTTGCACCTCATTAAAATTTTAATGCCCAACATAAAAAAAATTAACTTTGTTTTATCGAGCTATGAAAATATTTAACCCATTTACCTCCCAATTTAGCTATTCACCTAGCCAAAGTTTAAAAAAAAATTATTTAAAACAATGAAGGCCTTTTAATCTTTTATCAGGCCACAAAATTATTTACTTGTGCTTTCCACATCATTTAAAATTTTATTTTCTAAAGATGAAGGTTATTGAATATTTGATGTCGATGCAATTAACAATTTGTCTGTGCCTTTTAATTTTCCCATGGAGCCCACCACAAACCTTCCTTCCAATCCCTATACCCTTGTAGCTCTTTAGTGATGTCACCCCTTCTCTTCATGGCTAGCGGGGAACCCTTACATCCTCCCTTTGCAGCTCCACTTTGACTTTGGTGCAATCAAGTAATAGTTTGCAAATGTGAAACTCCATCTTCTCATGTTGAATCCCTGGTTGACAATGGCATTTCCTCAAATGAATTTTATACATTTTTACTACCAATGCAAGATGGGGTCATTTTTCTCAATGAGAGGGCATTTTTGACAATGCTGACACTCGAAATCCATCACAAATGTATGATTAAAAACACCTCCTAGGAACTAGGAATGGTCAGTGGATGAATTCAGACCATTAATCATCAATTCTAAGCTCAAATAAACCCCCAAAAAATTTCCAAAAAGCCAAGAAAGTGATTCACAACGTCTCATCCAAAACTCTCTACTCAAATCCGATGGAAATTCATCAAAGACACCTCAATGGAGAGGGAAGTACCTTAACCTTTACTATAATAGAAATTGTAGATCAAAATCTGCCCTCCCAACATTCTCTCAACTTCCCCGTGTTTTTTCCTATGTTGGCAGCACATACTCCAACAAGTTGGCGGGCAACAATAAAAAAGTAGCATAAAATTCTTAAAAACATTGATTACACCATCCATAAGGTTAAATGAAGCATTTTTTTTAATGTTTGATCATCTCCCCATATACTCCATAGGTCTCCTCGTTTCTTCGCGAGTTTAGCTTCCATAGCTGGCGGGGAAGCTTTGTCCTGGATAGGAAAATAAGTTTAGAAAGTCAAACTTTATAAAACTTAGAAAATATTTAATTTTCCCTAATTCCTTTTTCTATCATGTGCAATTTCACTTTGATAATATTTAAAATATGCAAGATATTTTAAAAATGTGCAAATTTGAACATTAGGAAATAGTGAAAATTTAATTTCGGTTGCGAAAATAGGGAAAATTAATTGCAGACAAATCAGAACACTTAAATCCATGAAAATTTGTGTAGCGATATTATCAATTATTTAGAGAAAACCCATTTCCTCAAAAATTGTATCGCAGGGAGATTTCTAGGACATCCTTTTTAAACTGGCCTATCGGATGCCTTTTCTGCGACTAAAATGCATTAAAATAATGCATCAGATGACCCCAATTTTTGATGAAAATGAAGTTGGAGATGTTATAGACCAAAATGAGAAATGGGTTTCCTTTAGAAATACAAAATTTGAATCTTTTTTGGAACACCCATTTTGACCCAGTTGCAGTTAGAAGACAATTAAATAACCCATCAAATCTCATCCTGGGGGCTTGAAATTGAGTAGGCATGTAGAAATTTGAACCAAAAATTCAATGCAAAAAACATATTGGAAAAATTCATCCTAAGGTGCAAGATATTAATGTCCAAAGTGGCTCAGTCAGACTTTTCTACACTTGCACTTATTCAAAACCAGTTAGGGCTCACCAAGTTGCCACTTCGAAAAAATACCAAATCACCTCTTGGGGGACTACCATTGGACACACTAGGTCATTTGGGTCCACTAAGTACATGTGTAAGAGTGATTTCCTTCAATCTACATTCTTTGCAAGATATTAAGGGTGAAATTTGACCTCCCTGAAACATTCAGATGTCAAAATATGACAAACTGCCTTTGCTTTTTCCTTGGTAAAAATATCAAACTTGATCCCGAGACTCTGAAACCAAACTAGGAATCAGATGAATATGAGGGGAATGTAGAAAAGCAATATATTTTTCATGAAGATCATCTAGCTATGAAAAATAGTCTGAATAGGACGCCACTTCGTAGGGCTAAGAGTTTATAAACAACAAAACAATCTCAGAACCATCCAACTTTTCTTTTTAAAACCCTACCAATACTCATCACTGCAAGCTGAAATCAAACATACATGTTCACATATGACAAATGAGTATGCTTGCCAAGGGATTTGGCATGAAAGTCAACTAGCTTCAATTTATGACCCTCCAAAGTAGGTCACCAGGGCAGATTTTTCAGGGGCATTTTTGGGTGTGCAAAGGAAAATTTTTCAACATAGGAACTTCAAATTTGTGAAATTTTAAGGTGTCATCAGTCCCACTACTATTTCTCTAGGGAAATGCAGAATCTTCAGGTGTCGAAATAGGATTCGAAAGAATCTCTACAAAATACCCTTGGGAGGACTAAGATGCCCTTCCTGTTGACTTAGTCCCATTTTGAATTTCTAAAATCTTTGAATGTGATCCTAAGGCTCAATGTTTTCACTTCCTTCTTCTCAAATCCTAGGTCCTGAAACCTATAAATCTGGCTTATAGGTGACTTTTCATGAAGATGACAACTTTGCAATGCAACTTTGCAACTTTTCACTTCAAATGATCTTTGACCTAAATCTGCAAACATAAACACATGAGAGGAAAAACTTGTTGATTGTTAGTAAATGGGGGTTTTCCTTAATTAAAACCCTTGTTGGTAATTAAAACTTGGAATGAAATGAAATAAAGGAGGGAAATGATGAATAAACAAAGTGTTATATTACAACTCACCAAACCCTTGTTATGAAATCTGGAAACATGTGTGAAGTGGCTAGCTTGAATGTAGATCTTGAAATGAGTGAATCCTTGATATATCTTGACTTGAATTTCTTGCACCTAATTTTGGGAAATTGAAGGGATTGAGGCTTGTAAACCTTTTAGTGAACAATTTAAATTGGAGGGACAAGTTGCACCTAATTTTGGGAAATTGAAGTGATTGAGGCTTCTAAAAATTTCAGTGAACAATTTGAATGGGAACGTTCCAAAAAAATTGGGAGAAATGTGTCAACTAGAGTCATTATACCTTTCAAGAAATCATTTTTTAGGATAGGTTCCTACAAAACTTGAACTTATAAGCTATTTAGGTTTATTCAATTTATCAAACAACAATATTTTAGGAGGTATACCACAAGGAGGACATATGACAAGAACATTTGGAGAATCCTCTTATTCAGGGAATCCTAATCTTTGGGGTTGCCCCCTACCCAAAAATTGTCCTTGGCTAAAATTTGTTCTTGCTCCTCGAGTTTCAATTAATAAAGAAAAGAAAAGAACTAAATATCCATGGTATGAGATAGTAGTGGGATTATCATATGGAGTAGCTTTTAGAGGGATAATGTTGCTAATCCTAATAAAAATGAGTTGGAGAAGGGAATACTTCAATAAATTTGATACAATGCTAAAGCTTTTATTTCCTATGAAGGGATAACTCTACAATTCATTGAAATGCTAGAGGTAAAGTCTAATCTTTTTTTTGTTCTTTGAAGTATTCATCATAATTGAAAATATTAAAATGCTAAAATTCAAAATGAAATTACTACTTTATTTTCTCAGAAAAATTTTGGCTAGCTATTCTATCTATCAACTATAAACATTTTTAGTACTTTTAATTGGCAATTGACATCAAGTAATTTGAATTTGAATTTGAATGTTATTAATATATAACTTT
>VDFB02293436.1:0-32388 GCA_007258455.2 Sequoia sempervirens
CTCTCTAAATCCCTGCCTCTTTGTAATAAGTGTCAAACTCATTGGAGGTGCACTCTCTTCCATTGTCTAATATAAGTTTCTTAACCTTCTTGCTTGTCTAGTTCTCCACCACGGCCTTGAATTCTTTAAACTTGCTCAAAAATTCATCTTTAAATTTCATAAGGTAAAGACTACAAATCAAGAACGGAGAAGTTACAGGTACCATACACCTAGGGACCAATTCAAGAATCTCCCTTGTTCTTTGCTCATGGGTAGGAAAGGGAGTTTTGGAGAGCTCCTAAATGCAAATCTGAAATAAGGCATAATAAAGACTGCCTATCAAGGATAAATCAAATAGAGATCCACATACATCAAAATGGATCAATGTAAAAATCTCCATTGATCTCCACTCACAGATAGGAAAGGTAGCTTTGGAGTGTTTCCCAAGTAGGAATAATTTACACACTCAGTATGCTCATGTAATGTCCCCTATTTGGGATATTCCTAGATTTTGCCCTAAAACCACAATTTCAATCAAAATAAGAAATGTAATACATTTAGGATTATAAATTTACCAATTGAAATGCCCTTTATAAAATATAAATCCTGGTTTAGGTTCTGCAACAATGTTAGTTTCCAACATAATCCATGAGGACAACTATTATCCATAAGAGTTAGAAATCGATAGTGTTAATAATCATCCTAACTTATTCCTATAGTAACCATATTAGGCATTTGTTAGAAACCTTACAAACTGCAGTCTCAAGGATAGCTATCCTCGTACTATGAGAGCATGGAAGGTGGGCCGCCCTTCCATCCCTCAATCCACCTTGGAGGTTGGTCGTCCTCCTTGATCAAGCACAAGAGCACTAATAAGCCTCCTAGCCCATGAGGCCTGGGTGGCGTGCTTGATAAGAGCATGAAGACTACCTCCCTTCCACCAAGCCCAGAAGCACACATATGCCTCTCGGCCCACGAGGCTTAACCCCCTATGGGTGGTATACTTGATGGCGAATCTATTGGGCCTTCACCTCTCATAAACTCGTAAGGTTGATCAGCCTTCCTGTTTTGCAATCATTTCTCTAAATTCAAAATAGATTATTATACAAATCTATTATCCCAAATTCATAATAAAGGAAGAATCATGATTACTTAAAAGGATCAATAATTGCTGCAAGCATCATTATTGCGTATATACATATACATATATATATATATATAAAACTTACAATAATCTTCTTGCTAGAAATAATATTTATTCCAATAGGTTTCCTAATCTTTTCAATTATATTTCTTTTTGTCCAATCTGCTTGTTTGATCCAATTGATCCCCATTCATGCCTTCTTCAAATGAATTTACCTCTCTTATATATCTTCAATGGTGGAGGGGGGGAAAAGTCACATCTCTTCATTCACATCCTTACCTCAGTAAAGGACACATCCCTTCATAACCAAACACTGCCTAAAAACCTTTTTATTGTTAATTCTATACTTTTGTAGAGTCACCGCCCATGACATTCTTTTGTCAAATATTAATCGACCTTTCTGTTAATTTAGTTCCTTAGCATAGAATATAAGCGGCGATCTGATCTTTTTTTCTTTCCTGGACTATTTAGATGCTGCAATCTCCTACACTTACGTGGGTGGGGCATGGCAGCTCAATTTTAAAATCTGGCAACCCCTGCATAGTATTTTTCAAAAGAGTTAATGCACCACAGTTCAGATGGCCAAGCCATTTATGCTAATAAACCCCACAAATTAGCATTATCATGCACCTAGTCTCCATTAGCAGTAGCGGCTACAACAAGCCTATACAAGCCACCATCACACAGAACTTTAGCCCAAACCTATGAAGGTTCTTAGTTGCACTCTAAAGATACTGACTATGATCAAATTCAACTTTACACTCAGTAATGCCTGAAATAGCAAACAAGTTCTTGGTCAAATTGCAAACACACAAAACATGTTTCAAGCAAACCATCACTTGAAAGCAATGGGACTGATGCCAGCTCCAATCACTAGATAAGTGGTCAGTGCCTGGAGCCACTTGAATTCCAGTTTATTCTTTTTACTAGTAGAATGACAGCCTCTTGTCATGAGACGTCTTGATGCTTTACTGTCCACATGCCAACTATGTCTAAAAGTAGAGTTAAAAGAAAGTGCTGAAATCACATAAAACATGGTTTCAAGTTTCAAGGGAGGTTCATCTACCTCAACTGAAATGTCTGCATTTTCAACAAACTGCTTATTTTGAAATTTACATGTCGCCTTGTTCTAGTGTTTCATCTCCACGCATTCATAAGCATAATGTCTGTTGTTCCTGGCAGTTCCTGCCTTTATAATAAATTAAATGACCTTTCTTTTTGTTTGCACCAGAATAAGAGGAGAAGGCTTCCTATATCTTCTTACCCTTCTCAGGTTTCTTCTTTCAACCTTTCTTTCCTCTTGGACAAGGATGCTCCACAAGGAATTGTAGGGGGGTAACTTTTACAAAGCACAAAAAGTGATCAAAAAGGCTTCCCAAGTTGGGAGAATCCATTTAAACAAATGGTTATGAACTCCTTTTTTGAACATTAAATCAATAACAAAAACTACTATTGTAAATCAATCTTCTTCATGATAGATACAGTTTCAGATTCACCCATTCAAACCTAGGAATAACTTAAGTCTTCAAAAGCACCTTTATTGAGATATTCACACTTTGGCATCTTTCTCCAGATAGTCGCATTTGAAACAAAGCAAGAATCATAAATTTATTTTACAGACATTACAATATCATTAGCAGACTTCATTATAATGTGAGGGATCAAATAATCTTCAACAGAGTCTAAGATGATCCTTCTTACCTTGGCAGTCTTCACCTCATAGCCAACAAGTGGTTGGGGATCTATAAGGGTGGTCACTTTACCCTCAACAATACACCAAAGATCCAGCTCCTCTATGAGAGTTTGGAATCTAAATTTCTATGGGATAAGTTAAAGCCCCTCTCTTACCTGTTACAATCCCTTACACTTCTACAGAATGGAACTAGCTATGTCTAGAACTATTTGAGGATTTGATCGAAAAAACAATCACTTCAGCTAGCAAATAGCTATAATCACCGATCTCAGGCACATGTGCCTCTCACAAGCATTTAATCAATCATCAACTTCTCGAGGGCTGAATTCCATAGGTAATCTTGATAACCTAAGTTGCCGAATCGGTATCGGGCACGGTAATGGGTACGTAAGTACATACGCAAGGTACGGCAAAAAATTTTAGGGGGTTGGGTACGGGTACGGGTACGTCCGTACAAAAATATAATATATATATATATATGCAACCTAGAAACAAAATTATATAAATTCTAAATCTAAAACAGTAAATTATAATTTTTTAAAATTATATAATTATAATATATGAGTAATATATTTTAAAAATTATATATATTATCAATAATGTAATTATATAAGACTATAAGTAAAATTACTAAAATAATAAATTGTATATATTATGAAATCAGAAATATTTAAAATTATATATATTAATTATTATAATTTTTTATATTATGAAATATGTAAAAATTATATATATTATGAAATATTTAATATTTAAATATTTTCATAATATAGATATAATTATATTATGAAATACGTTAAACATTAAAAGTTCAAATTTAAACTAAAATATAAAAATAAAAATATAGTGTTTTTCGTTTTTTAAAAAAATCTAAAAAGAAAGGGAAAAAAATTAAAAATCAAAATAAAAAATGAATTCTTTGCTTGGTCGTGCCCTGGTCACGCGCTCAGCTTGGTCGTGCCCTGGTCGCACGCTCAGTCGTGCATTTTCCTGTGCAGGGTCGCGCGAGATATTCTATGTGCAGGGTCGGGAGATTTTCGCAGCTGAAACAAAACACTCCCAGCCGAACGTGAAACTAAACAGTCACGCAAAATTAAACACGCGAAATCCGCGTTGAAGTCGAGATTTTGGCCCTAAAATTGCGTTTTTTTATGAAAAAGGCTAAACTAAGTTTGAAAATGATCAGAAAAACGTGACAGAATCGCCATGTCATTAGCGGAATCTCCCTAAATCGCCAAGGCGAAGTCAGAATCGGCCCACAGACAAAACATTAATCCATGCGATTCCACAGCGATTCGTACTCAGATTCCGTTTCAAACGATTCTACCTGGAGTCGTCGACTGAGACTGGCGATTCGGTAACATATGTTGATAATAAATGTACTCTCTGCTAAATTTTGGTTCTTCAAGCAAGCAAAGAGAAATCCAAGATCAAGATGTATTCCATAGGTAATCAGGAGAAAATTTATTTAAAATTTCATAACCCAAAGTGAAGCATGAAAGAAAAAGCATATACCTTTTCTAGTTTTGGGGTTTTTTTGGACAATTTGATCGTCATTGATTTAGGAACATCTCATATAAATAAATATGCACCACTTAAAAGAAGCTATGTGGTAACTATGCATGATAGGATGCATATAAATTACATGGCATTAATCAATGAATCCAACTTGGACAATTTCTAATAAACAACCTAATGTGAACGGCCAAACTCTCTTCCAACTTTCCAATGATATTAATATTCTGCTTCATGAAAAGTTTGGCCAGTGCTATCAATACACAGTCCATAGCTGTTCATTTACATTCATTTTCAAAGCATTTGAGCACTTTGAACCTCTTCACAATGAACTTTAGTCTATAAATTTTGTATGCATGGAACTCTGTAACATTTCTACCTTTTCACATTTTGTCTTTATAAATCTTATTGTTTGAAATAATCTCGGGTATATAAGAAAAAGATGGCAGAGACACAAGTCCCACATGTATAGTTGAAAAAAAATCCACATACTCATTAGATTTGAATTCAACTGCAAAACTTTCAGCTAAACCTCTCATCACTTCAATCCAAAGACTGCTATGTTGTACAGCTTAGCAACTATTTTAAGTAGCTAGGAACTGCAGATAAGAAACAGAGTTCAATGCTTGGACTCTATGCAGTTAATATTTAATTTATATTTTATGAATATAAAGTAGCACCATCAACCATTGAACCAAACACAACCTTTAAGTTTTTCTGAAAATCTAATCTCATCCCACTTTTCTGTTAGCTTGGGAATCGAAAATGAAAAAGCCTTTTCATTCTTAAGACTGCCAATTATAAACATGTCAAGGACTAATTTCCTGACAGTAGCTGGATCGCTGTCTGATAAATCAGCATTTATTTTGACAATTCTAGACTCTGTTGCATGCCTATGTTCCTTGAAGGCTTGCAATCTATGTTCCTTTAAATTATTGCCATATGATGAATATAATATAGTGTATCAATAAAATTACAAGCATCTTATTCAAATCTCTGAATGCCAACGCATGTCTCTATAATTAAGAGGCCCTTCAAAAGTATTACACATATTGTTAGTTTTGGTCCTATTTCATAGAAGGTTACAGTAAAATAAGTAGAAATTGTAAATGAGCAAAAAAGAGAATCTACTTCCAATTCCATATAAACATTACATGTACTTTTGTCTGCACCAATACACAAACTCAAAAGGCAAAAAAAGTTCAAAAAAAGCCTACAGAAAAAAGAATTAACAAACATTCACCTGTAACTGCAGTGTCATCCTCTTGATCAACAGAATGTGGATCACTTTTTTCACAAGAGATGGAATTTTGCTGCTCTGGGAAATCACCATAGGTGTTATCAGCCATCAAAGAATGAGATTGAGAAGGTTTCTCTTTGATTTGAGATACATGTTGAGAAACCTGAAATGACATCTGCCTTTTAGAAGAAATTCCTGTGCAATTTGAATTATTATTAGGAAGTGTAGAAAAGCTCGAATTCTTCACATGCTTTGGTGGCAAAAGATGCATTCCTCTCTGCTTTCCCTCTTGCTGAACTAATTCACCCCTACTGCAACCACAATCAGAGGAACAAGATACTGGTAATTTTGCACTACTTTGTAGAACCTGTGTGAGTGGCCGGCGTCGATCACGTCTCTTGACAAGTAATTCTTCTGTATGCCCCACCTGAGATCTTTTTCTTTTACAGCTTAAGGACCCTTTATTGTTGTCCATAAGGCTCTCATTTTGTATGGAACTAGCAATACAGGAAGCACTACAAGCACAATTCTCAGCAGGGACTACTTTCCCCATAACATCAGAAACCATGGATATAATGGGCTTCTTCTTTGTCTGGGCAATTCTCAACCCAAAGTCCTGCAATCCCCTCATCCTAGGCATGCCTTCAATTCCATCATCTTCCCTTTTAATCTCATTTCCCTGTCTTACTTTTTGGGTGGGCATTTGTCTGGAACCAAACTCTGTAATTGTGTTCTGACCTGATACACCTGATTTCCCAGCATCCAGAAATTCACTGTAAATGCAATCATTAGGAGCATACTGGCTCTTATCATTGTTATGATCAAAAACACAATTTTTCGATTGCTCAGCTAAAGTATCATCTGAGCTAACCACTTCAAGACATGTGGATTCTTTTCTTCTCTCAACTTGCTGTTTCTCGAGTTCAAGAGCATGAAGAATAGCATCTTCGCGACGAGCATATTTTTCTCTCTTCTTTGTGGGAGCACCAGCACAAGATTCTGCCTTTATGATGCAGTCATTGAACTCCCCACAACGAAATGCTTTTACTCGCTTGGACTTTTCCAAATTGTACCAATCCCTGAAAGAGTAAAAACCTCATAAATTGAATGTTTCACACAATATTGTAAAAGTGATCTGCATGCAATAAATACTACCAAGAAGATGAAGGTACTGCCAGAAATTTGTTTAAAGCCCAAAGAACTCAAGTTTCATGGTCAATTAAACAATTAGAAGAAAAATATCTAGACAAGCATCTTCATGTTATATACACACACCAAAGAGATTAGAAACTGTGTGCCTACCTTTCCCCAAAAAGTAAAGATGTCAGAAAATTCAGCAAGTCCAGCATTCTTCTACTTGTCATTCTTGAGTAGCTATATTTCAAGGCTTTTACTAGGCCTTTAGGTGTTTTGTTCACATGGGCCATGTTTGGATTCATTACTGTAGTTTGCATTATTCATGATTCAGGGATTTAGTGTTTGAAAACCCTAAGCGATTATGGAAGTTAAGATAAGTAATAATGGGTGCCACATATCCCTATCCTGTAACACTATTGCTAAACATAGTTTTCTTGAGAATTGTTTAATATCTCACGGAAACCATTAGCAAGTGCCTATCCCAGAATTGTTTTTGTATTCCTTAATTGACAAAGCCTGATTTAGTCTTGAGCTTGATCATGAAATTGAAGCCCATTTAGTACAAACTTTAAACAATATAATATAAGGTGAAATGAAAAAATCTTGTTCCCACAAGAGGGGTCTTATATGCCTAATTGGCAAGCTGGCTACACTAAGAGTTAAAAAATCACATTTACCTATACAATTTATGATTTGTACGGCTAGAAACATCATCAATTTCTGGCAGACAATCAAAAAGTATTTAGGCTACAAATAGCAAACACTTCATTGATAATCATCCTAACAAATATACATATCTTACCACTGTATTGACTATGTTTCTATTTTTTTGAATAATCCAATGTATGTTTCATGTGCATTTTCATGACCTCCTAATTATCTTATTTCATTGAATGATATTTTAAGGTGAAGCAGATCCAAACATGGTGTTTTTGGTCACTAAATAATCCATTATTCCATGAGACATTTCCCCTCCCCCTGCTCCCCAAAAAAAAACTAGAATTTTTGAGATGAAGACCTCTTTGGAACTTGTAAAAGGGTACGAGATGTCTCCTCACCATCCCTCCACCGCCATTTGTTGGAGGAAATGTCCCCAAGACATCCCTCCAATGCAAGGGACATCCCAACAAATGTCCTCCCTAGGAGGAGGCAACCCAGAACTCCCTATTATCCATGGGAAAGCAAAGAGATGCCTCTATGACCCTCAACTATCTTAAGGATGGCAGGCAGTCCCCATGCCCCAAATAAAATACAGCCACTTCAAAAAATGAACAAACCCTCACCCTCGTGTACAAGGGAGGCCCACCAAGGCCACACCCCCAAAAATATGATTAATATGATAGCCCATCCTCAATTGAAAATGCCATCACAATTTGGCATTTGCATTGAGCAAGAGGAAGAGGTAAATGAAGAGTCTCATCCACTTCAATTGTCTTCACCAATCATCATTCATCAAAGTAAATTCAAAACTAACCTTCACACTCAAAATCTTTCGAATTTGAATGTTTTTTTTTAATGTTTAGAATTGCAATATTCAGATAAACAAAATTTTCATATAAATGAACAATTCAAGTACCCCTTTTTTTAATTTTGAGGGTTTTTAAATTGCTTTTTTTGTTTCAAAGTTTTAGTTATAAAAGTTGCTTTTAGGGTTTTGAAATGTTGTTTTTTGGGTTTTTCTTTTGAAACGGTTTTCCCTAAAGTTTTAAGTTTATAAATGTTGCTTTTAAGGTTTTGAAATGTTGTTTTAAAAGGTTTATCTGTATGATGATAAAATAGATATCCAGTTTAACTTTTGTGTATCCTCTACTTTTGCAGCTCGTGCAATCTGAAGTAAAAAGAATAGAAGTAAACTCCTCTTTTACATTTTAACTTCTTTTTGTTTTTTAATGTTTTTATTTTTTTATTTTTCTTGTAACTAAAAGAGTCAAATAAGGATTGGATCTTTTGTGTATCCTCTAATGTTGTACTTCATTCAAAATCTAAAGTAAGAAAAATAAAAGAGAAAGACCCATTTGAAGAACTAGTTGATTAATTTCTGTTTTTTTTTTTATTTTACTTTGAGCTAATCAATTATCAAACAAACAACTCAAGGTTGAATGAATGAAGATTGCAAGTTTTGTGTATCCTTTGCCATTGTAGTTCATGCAATCTAAAATAAGAAAAAGAGAAGGAAATCCTCTGTGTCTCTCACCGCTGCATTAAGTTCATGTAGTAAAGCTAAATTATAAATGTTATTTCTTGAGTTGTCGTTATAAGTGAAAGGAAGCAAGATACATGGAAACACTTCCTAAACTAATCTTAGTGGAGAGTATTGTGCAAATCTCAAGATTTTAAAATTACAGAAAGACCTATAACATATAAACAAAATCATACCACAACTCAGATGTACGTGGGGAAAATTGTTTCAAAATGAAAACCCCACACTCCAAAGCAGCCCAATGTATTATTCAATAAACTAAACGCAGTTACAATACACTTGCAAAGCCTTTACAAGAGCATCAACAAACTACCTACAAACTCACTATCCTCTACCTTCATCTCAAGCATCCTATAAATAGTAGTATGTAAAAACAGCAAATGGTAATTACAAAACCATGAGCTAAAACTACCCAAAAAGTGGCACCCAAATGCCTAGTTAGAATACCAACCGCCCAAATCCCAAGATGAGTTCACTTCCACCTATCATAACTATGTCATAATCCACTCACCAACTCAGGCATTCCATTTTGGCTTCATTATCTCCATTCAAAGATGCCTTATTATGTGTCAAAACATGCATCATAAGTTGGTCAACAAGTGTAAATATCTCTTATAGCTCTTTTCTATGTCCGATATATTTTTACATTTCCAATGTAAGAGGCCAAACTTCCAAAGGCTATAACTTTTGGGGCCCACCGTTTTTTTAAATTGTAGAGCTTGAAAAGATATGTACAATAGGCATCCCTAGAAGTGATGTCAAACTACCTGGAATTTTTATTTTGCCTAGAAAAAGTTTATAGCCCAAAAATTGAGTTTTTGTGTTTCATAGTCCAAAAACTACATTCTTCATACACTCAACATTAGGAGCAAGGTTGAAACACCTTTCTTAACAACAAGTTCTCATAGCATAAGTGAAAATGAGGATGGTAGAAATCTAGAAATTCAAATTCAAATTTAAATTGAAAAAATAGATGAGGAGCCGAAGCTATTTCAGTTGAGGGTACTACCAATTTCAGTTGCCTCCAAGTTGTTGGGAGAAATTGCCAAGGGTCCATTTAATAAGAAGGCCCCTTTACGACAATTTGCTACAAAAATATAGTCAAATAAATATACTATTTCAAGGGGGCTTCAACTATGGAAATATCATTTTTGTGACCATGTGTCATGCCCCCTGCCATATATCACAAACCCCCCAATCGCAGCCTGTCCAAAAATTAATGATAATCGCTGATATGAAAGTAATGACCAAGGACACTCTTCAAAAGGTTCGATGAGAATTAATTAAGGGAGATGCCAATGCAGCGGTTCCATAAAGAAACATATAATTAATGATTAAGAGAGATTTGAGGGCAGCACTTGGGTGAAAGGATGTGTCCCTTGTTGGGATAACCAATAAAAGGATGTGACTCAATTATGATATTTTATTACCAATTAATATAGTAGATTCCTTCAGCAATCTATTTTGAATTTATAGAAGTGTTTTGCAAATAGGGAGGCCAATCAACCTTTTGAGTTCACGAAAGGTGAAGTGTCAGCCTTTCCTTCATCAAGCATGCCACCCTAAGATGCAACACTCGCAGGTCGGGAGGCATATGAGAGCTCCTAGGCTTGTTGAGGAAGGCAATCTTCATGCATCTTATCAAACACGCCACCCCGAGATGGATGGAATGGAGCTCCTGCCATGCTTGTGGGTTGGAAGGCGAATGAGTGCTCCTGGGCTTGATCAAGAAGGATAGCGCATCTCCAAGGTGGAATAAGGGATGTAGTGGTCCTAAGATTCTACCATGTTCGTGGGCCGAGAAGCCAATGAGTCCTCCTAGGCTTGAGGGTCTTCTCAAGTACACCACCTTGAGATGGATGGAGGAGGATCCACCCATGCTCTCACAATACAAGGACAATCATCCTTGAGATTGCAGTTTGGAAACATTTCGAGTGAATTCCTAATATGATTGGCTTAGGAATATGCCTTGGAATAATCATTAATGATATTAAGATATTTTGAATTCAAATGTTAATGATGCTATGAATTATAGATCTAACTATTATGATGTTTTAGCTATGATGTATTGCTCTCAATATTATAATATTTTATATATTAATTTGAATATTACCGTTAAGTTGATACTTGTTATTACTAATATCAGTTGTAAATTCGGCACTGGGGGGGGTCACAATGTCAAACAAGCAACTATGCCTACATGTTCTGGACTGCCACTTGTGCAAATATACCATTAGACAAGCTCGAAATATTTCATGTGCCAAATCTTTTGGTGCCACTCTACTCTCCTTTACCACTCTACTTTCATGTAATCTCTCTTCCAAGTACTCTCATTCTTCCAAATGCCTTGAGGTATGTAGAGTAGTAAGAAAGATTGGAAGGTTTGGTATATTGAAGGGATTGCTCTTCCATTCCATCACTCCTTAGACATACCTTCAAGTATGTAGGAAAGTGTGATGAATTAGGCAGTTTACTATTGGAGATATTGATATATCAAAAAGTGGGAGCGCTAAGGTTGGAGTGATAAGGGCTTCTTCTAGGAGTGAAAGGGAGAAATTTAAGACTTATAAACATATGAAAGCCTAAATCATTTTTGGTGCAGATTCAATCATCATGACACATAAGAGAGACTTTGCATGGACATATGGCATGTCCATCAAAGGTACAAAGTAATTTAAGGGAATTTTAGCAAGCATGTTACATATACCGTTTCAAATGGCATTTGGAAAAGGAGGCACACCATGATGTAATACCTAGCACAAAGTGCCCTATGGACATTACATATCAAGCACAAGAGGCTATGAAAGCATTCAAAGAGGAAGGCTCAAAAAGCTAGGACAAGAACAAAAGTGAGATCAAATTCTTTACATGTTAGGGCCAATCATCAAAAGGATGTAGAACTACCATTGCAAACGGAGAGAGATTCTCAATCTCAGTAGCTCAAGAGCCAAACATGGAGGGGGCACTAATAATGCCTTCTTTTGCACCTTGTACCACATCCTGATCACAACCCAATTTAGAGAGGGTTGTAGATAGAATGTTCATGATTAGGCAAAGAAGGCCATTGAGAATTTCTAATACTTTTCTAGCATATCATTCAATATTGTTAGGTCTCCATATTGGTAAGGTATGGTGGATGTCATTGTTGTTGCAAGTCCCCCATCATATGAGGGTTTGAGGGTCACTATTTTGAACGAGGCAATATAGGATGTGACTAATGTTGTTGTTGAACATTCTTAGGAGTAGGCAAAGACTAACTGCATTGTCATGTTAGATAGGTGGGCAGATAGAAAGAACCGTACTCTCATCAACCTCTTTGTTTCATGTGAAGTTGACATAATTTGACCCTTGTGAGAATGCCATTAACAATGCACAGAAGGACATGGACCAAATTAAATAGATCAAATAGGTTGTACTCATTGCAAGAGATGTGCAAATGTTTATCTGCACTCACTACACATCACTGCACTATTTTGGACCTTCTCCATGAAGGAATTTCTCGAACTTGTTGAGACTACATATGCATCATACTTCATTATCTTGGAGAGGACAACTTAGTTGCAAATGCCCTTGCAACTAATAGTCATTATAGCAATGGAATCAATGGGTCAAGTCCAAGTCATAGCAAGGAAAGAGGGCAAAGGAAGTGGTGAAGAGTGACACTTTCTAGGTTGATATCAAAAACATCATCTCCATCATATATCGAGTTCTCATGGAGATCAACTATGTGGACTTGAACACTCCAAACCTTCAAGAAGGTGCATAAGTGGATTGATAGCATGCTTGGATAAATAAAATCCTCTATACAAAAGAAAGACCCCACCATGTAGTTTGATACCGAGCACACCTAACCTATCATTTACTGAAGGTAGGAGAAGCGCAACAATCCCTTCACATGGATGCCTAGGCATTAAACCCAAAGTGTTATGTGCAAAGGCAATTCATTAAGGCAATTATTGAGGTGAAAAGAGGCTTTATGAAGGCAACTCAAAAGATGTAAAGTGGTATGTGAAAAGAGGCTTTATGAAGGCAACTCAAGAGATGTAGAGTGCAGACAAGGCTGCCATCATTCATCATGTGTGGACCAAAATTGGCAAACTCAAGGGTTATGTAGATGAGGTAAATTTGGCTAGAGAGACTATGGTATAGGTGGGCATTGTTTAAAAACTCAAACTCAAAAATTACTTGGTTGACTTGAAAATTTTAAAAACTCAAGACATCAAAAAAAAATAGTGGAAAAACTCAACAATAACTCATCAAATTTATTAAACATTAAAAAATACATTAACTTTTTAAAATATTCTTTAAAAATGTGCATATTATTGAATTCATGAACCATATTACTGATTTCCTTCATATATAAATCAAAATTAGGGTTCAATACACTTCATAGACCAAAAAATGAGTTCAAAATTTCAATAAATAAAAACTTCAAGTTTCAATATCAACAAAAATTACAAATCATAAATTTATTGTACAACTAAAGCTTAGAAAACTTTGTTGCCATTGTGTGGGTGTTGTGGAAGTGGATGGTATAGCTATAGTATCCTCAATAGGAGCTTCAAGTATAGGACCAAGCTGTGTATGCAATGAACCCACCCTTGATGGCTTGCCAAACTCGTCTTCTGCTTCTTCATGCCTTGATATACTTGGTTGTAAATGTTGAGGTCTTCACCTAAAAGTGGGGTAGAGTAGTTTCATAGCAAAACATCACTTTGTTGTTTGTAAAGATTGTTAACTTTATGTAAATAACTCTCATTTTCAATAAAGCTTTCATTTGCATTGAGTAACAATCATTTGTACTTCCTAGATACCTTTTCCTTTGTTTCGGTTCACTGGTTTTATAACAAAATGAATTTCTACAATTTAGTGTATTGTCCACCAAATGGCCAACCAAATGTGGATTAATAGCCTTAGAGCAGTTTGTTTCATGTTTGTATATCACAATGACTTACTTCAAATGTAAAGGAAAAAAAGGAATGTACTGTCCTTTTTTGGGAAATTCTTGATTTTACACCTGCAAACAATATTAATCACTAAAAACTGATATTAGTAATAATAAGTAACAGGAAATTATGATAATATTCAAATCCCATACATCAAGGCATCATAATATTTAGATCAATAAATCATAACATCATTAGTATTTGGATCAAAGCATCACAGCATATTCCTTGCAGCCAATCACATCATGAATTTCTTAGAAATGTTTGCAAACCGGCAATTCACAAAAAGGTTGGTCGCCCTCCCATCCTTCAATCCACCTTGGAGGCTAGCCGTTCTCCTTGATCATACCCAAGAGCATGGAAGTTTGGTTGTCCATTCCACCTCCTAACCCACGAGCATGGACGGCTGGTCGTCCATTCCATCTTTGGGTGACATACCTAATAAGAGCATAAAGGTTGGTCGTCCTTTCAGCTCTCGTGAACTCGGAAGGCTGGCCGTCATTCCTATTTGCAAGACACTTCACAAATTCAAGACATGATTTCTCAAGGAATTTGCTAGATTATCTAAATAAATACCTCTTTATTAAATGATAAATTTATTCTTAGATGGCTGCCACCAATTATATTTCTGAACATTATTAATAGTTGTTCTCAATTTCTAATCCAAATTGGTGTCTTAGATTTCTTGTTCTTATTCTTCCTCATTCATCCCTTGATTGATATGCTGAATTGATTTACCCTTTATATCCATTTCTTGAAGGTGTCACCACCCTTCACAATAAAGGAGTCACCACCCTTTATTGCTCCTTTTGAGAATAATAATTTATTTCCAAATTCATTCATTGATTCATTCCCAAATTGATGTCTTAGATTTCTCTTTTATTTCTTCTTGATTCATCATTTCTCCACAAGGAAAGGATCTCTCTTTTACATCTTATTATTGAGGGAATCACAACCTTTCATATTAGGAGTCGCAATCTTTCACATTAGGAGTCACATAATATTTATAAATCATTCTTAATCGATTGATTGAATGATGTTATGGATTTCTTTCTCAAATGAAATGCTCTCCCTTTTATATCTCAAGTTTGAGGAAGTCACACCTCTTCACCTTTATTTCCTTTTCAATAGTTACAACTCTTCATTGCTGCATTTGGAGAATAATAATTTAATTTGTTAGTGCTGCTGTCTATTACTTGTAAGCAGTCATAATAATTCTTCATCATTCCCTTTCCTTATAGATCTACCGTCCTTATATACTTTATCTTTCTCAAGGGACACAACCCTTCATATGCCGGTTGACCATTCTTAACAACTTAATCTTTTTTTAATGTCAGTTGACCATTCTTAACAACTTGATCTTTTTTTAATGTTAGTTGACCATTCTTAACAACTTAATCTTTTTTAATGTCAGTTTGGTGTAATATTAATTATCTTTATAGATTTCTTTTGAAACATGTTGGCATTTCAATTTGCACCTCTGGAATGCGGATTAGAAACAGATAGCTATGCACAGTTAAACTGCTCTTCAAATTAGGAGGGGAAGCTCCCTCTTAGCTGATGATGCTTAAAAAGAATACTAAACTACTACCAATCTTTTTATTCTCAGCTAAGAGCACAAGGTTATAAAACCCTTTGCGTCGTAGCTGAGGTTTTCTCTTTTCCAAAACTTCAAACTACAACTAGGCCTAAACTATAGACGCTTCTAACAACTCAAGTAAACTCAAAGCTTGAGAGTCAGAAGTAAACCAGGAATGATTGGATTAACACAGAAGCTTAAATAAACTTACTTCCAGATCACACCTAAAGACTCGTTGTACTTATAAGATGTAATCTGAAATAAATATTATACAAGCAAAACACATAAGACAAGAAACTGAAAGAGATCAAGCAAGTAAATCAGAGCAAAGAAGGCATAAGTTTTCACTTTTCTCAATTTCTACCAGCAATTACACTTCTGGGACAGCAGATTGTAGCAAAGACAGGCTTACAATGTGCGATCAAACACCAGATTTCACTTGACACAAGTTGAATGATAACTGAACAACAATTTGCAGCAATACAGGCTTACAAATTAGCTCTTGCAATAACAGTTAGAAAATAATGGGCAAGACTGCCCTTATTTATACACAAACAAGGAATAGGTAACCCTAAAATCTCCTTGCTTTAAGTTGACTAGACTTACCAACATGCAAGATTTATTTCTAAAACTAACACAAGACAACTAACTAACCACCTACTAAAATCAGTTAACTGATTTAAAAGTAGGGAAAATTCCAACTATACATGTGATTTTTCTATTCCATAAAGAATAGATAAGCATGAAACAAAAATAGCAAGTTAAACTCGGAAAAGGCATCGAGTTAACTATTGCTTTTAGTTCTATTCTTGGAAATCTTTGCTGCTCCAAAAAGGTGACTCATTTCTCTCCAAAAAGCGGATTCCGGAAAAAAAGTTGAGGTCTGTAGACAATCACATTCTGAAGAGACCCAGTTCATCAAATTTTGAAAAAGCTAAAGGCTTCCCGAAAAAGCGCCGAAAAAGTGGATTTTTGGGAATATTAAATTTCCCAATCTTCAAGAGGAGCAAAAAGCAAATGGACCCAAATCAATGAAAACTCAAAAATCTGACCACCTTTTTCTAAAATGTGATGCCCTAGAAGATTGGACCATGAAAGAGTGTGCCTTTGTGCTTCCCAATCCCAAATCCACTAAGAACACTGAAAAAGCACTCTATTTGAGCTTCCAAATCTTGATGAGAAAACAATATTTTTCTTCCTCTAGATGCCAACCTGCAAAATACGAAGAATAAATGCCAAAAGCCTTCTTGAATAGAGTTTGAAGACGATAAAGCGCTTTCTTCACAAAAGCCCTAAAATTTTGAAGTCTATCCATGAAGATAGAAACTTTGTATGCAAAAATTTGAGTCCATTTGCACGTGCAACGGTGAATTCCTCCTTTGTAGCTGCAAAAAGCACACACTTGAAGACACGTTTTTGAACAACGAATGTCAGAAGCCAAAAAATGACTAAGGCACCAAATGCTAAGCACCCCTGGCTAGACAAGGCACCTAGACATCCCAAAGTTTGCCATTTTCTTCATTTTTTAACTTTTGCTTGCTTCTGCTTCTAGCGAGGCCTACCTCCAACTTCAATGAGCCAGCAATCTAACTCTGCCAACTGATAAAAACTATTTGATCATGGAAAATACCTATTTTATCACAGTTGAAGTGATCTACAGCCTCCATACCGATGTCTAACATCGTCTGATTGAGTTTGTGAGCTCTCAAAACTGCCGACGGAGACTAAGTGTAAAGGAGGCTTGCCAGGGTCAAGAAATTTCTAAGGCATCAAAACCCAAGAGCCCCTGGCTAACAGGGGCGCCTAGCATCCCATGCCTTACCCAAATTTCAATGATCTTCAAATTTTTTATTTTTTTCATTTCACGTGTTTTCGTTGAAAGCCAATGACCCCCAATTTGGGCGTTGTTTCCCACTAATCGGTGAATAACAGAGACTGAAAGGCAATTAATCAAGCAAGCTTGTTGAGATGAATTATACCCTTTGCCAACCCCCGACACTGCATCTAACTGATTTTCTGAGAACCAAAACCAAGCTAACTTTGGAGTTTGATGAATTTTTAGACGGGGCGAAAAATAAACAAGGCATCAAAAGCTAGGTGCCTCTCCTTGACAAGGGCGCCTAGGCTTCCATGCCTTAGTCAAAAATTGATGATTTTCACTTATTCTTTGATTTTCTTCATTTTTCAGAAAAATGCCACCGTTCGATCTGCATTTTCCACTGTCTGACAAATCCTCAACACTAGATGATGAATCAACTGAGGAGCTTAAACATAACTGAGATGATCTCCTGCTTTTCCCAGCCCTGGAAAATGCTTTTAACTATTTCTCTACGTAACTAAATTAGGCTAATGGGGAAAATTGCACGATTTTTGAAAAGAGGGCAAAATTGACTAAGGCATGAGACCCCAAGCGCCCTTCCTGGACAGGGGCGCCTAGGCATGCATGCCAGAGTTAGAATTTTTTTTATAAATTTCACCATTTTCAAATTCGCCTCTGTTTTGCATGAACTTCACCTTTTCTTGATCGTTGACAATTTGACATGGTTTGTACAACATTTGAGACTTTGAATCTAATACTTGGCAACAAATAATCCTCCATTGATGACCTTGGAGCTCGTGCTTCGCCTTCTAAAAAAGCAAAATTAACCCACCAAAGAAATCCTGACCTTTTGTTGACGATTTTGACTGGACCAACCTAATTCGAAGGTATTTTCGACCAATCACAATCAATTAGAGCCCTCCAAGCATAGACCAATGTCTTATCCATTGGGCATCAAATTCAGGACCGTTTCCTAATCACCTACCGCAAGACTTTTCCCTAAATCATCTAGGACAAGACTTTCTAAAATCGCCTATAAGTTGGAACTTCCCAGACCACCTAAAAACACCTAGAACACGACAAAAACTTCACAAAACGAGGAAACACATCACAACATAATGTTCACATTACAGAAAGGGGAAACACATTATGAAAACAGAAAGGAAATTACTCCATCCCCGAAGGAATGAAGTGCTTTAAGTACTACACATATGACAACGAGAATGGATTACAACAATGTTGCTTCTGTCTGAAAGGCTTCACTTCTCTTTTTATGGGTATCACAGGAGACAATTCCTTTGGGATGAAGATTCTCAAATCTTCATAGGCCCAGGCAAAGGCACCCTAACAAAAGTTAGAATATGGCGCAAAGAGGGAAGCAAATACTGCTGAGGTGTCAGTTTTGTTGTTGTCCATCCTCAGGATGTCTAATGTCGAACGCTTCAAACCAGTCGATCGTGTTCCAAACTTAGTTTCTATAATGCCGTAGGTGATCCTTTCTAACCTGGAAATGTCCTTTGATTGGCTCATTGATCAGCTCTACATCCCCTTTAACACATAGGAGTTTGATTCCCATGTCTTTGGCATTTTTGAGGCCTAACAAAAGCACCTCTTTTTCAACTTCAATGAATTTCGATTGCAAACAATATACAAATGGGTACAACTGTCCTTTAGGGGAGATGATTATTTCCCCTGCTCCTGAACCTACAGTTGAACAACCCCCATTGAACTGCACTGTCCATAACTTTATATCCTTTGTCAGTCTCTTTTCAAGACAAGCAATGTTCTGGTTTTCAGTTTCTATCTCTAACAACATCAGAAAATTACCAGGACCCATTTCTTGGTATGGAATTTGGGCTAGGGGGTCTGGGGATTTCACCACCATGAATCGAGATTTAGGCTCAGGTTCTATCTTGATTTTGTCCTCCTTTACAGGAATGGTCGCAGATGACCAATCTAACTGTATCTCACCACCAAGATCTTCGCAGAAGCTCCGGCTCAACAACATCCTGTAGCTAGCTAGAATGTCAACTACTAGGATAGTCGTCATGAATTTCTTCTCCGAACAAGCTGCCAATCTTACCTATGTGTCTTTTAATTGGCCAACCAACAACACTGACTTTGATGCAAGTGAATAACAATTGTTCTGAGTTTCTATGCACAAGAGCCCCAAAGCGTTCATGACCTAAAGAGGCATGATGTTGTTCAAAGCGCCAGAATCAATAATGCAATTGCTCAATTTGAATCCGCCTATATATAGAGATATATAGAAAGGTTTGGGCTTTTCTTCTGCTGGAACAAATGACTCAAGCAATGTAGGTTGAATTGAAGCCTTTTTCTTTACATATTGTATTATTTTGTCCAACTGCTCAGTGTGATCACGAAGATACTCCAACTGTGAAATCTTAACGTTGATCTTTGTCATGGAATCCAATACATCAAAATTTTCCAAAGATGAATCTTGAGAAACCTTGACATTCTCATGTAAATTTTTAAAAGTGGAAGTTGCAACCACTTCCTTAACTTGTTCTTTAGCTCTCTACCTCTCTTCTTCCTTCTGCATTTTCAAATGCTAAGCACATGAAAACACAGGCATCAAAAAATTCTCATGATTCACTGCAAGAGAATATTGACGGAAATCTTCTTCTTCAATAATGGGTTCACTATCAAAGTATCCCATAGCAAAGTCGCCATTGAAGTTGTCTGACTGTGGTAAGACAACATTTGAACTTGGTGTAGGGACAATACTTGAACTAGGTGCAACATCAACGTATCCCATGATCTGATACATTCTTAAATTCTCAGGACATGTAGAACTGGTATGTACATCAGTCTCAGGAAAGAACAAAATACTACATTTTGTGCAACTTCAACCATTTGTCTTGGTGGAGGTGCTGGCAACCATGGCATGAAATTATTGAAAGACTGAAAATTATTTCTCTTTGGCTAGTATGGTTGTTGAGGTTGATACTGTTGTTGGGGTTCATATTGTAGTGATGGTGGTGCAAGCTGCCCCTGAGTAGGCAACTACCTCTTAAGGATTGTGATCTCATTGACTACCTTTTGTAGTTGTGGATCTGCAAAACTCTGAACTAGAGGTCTGATTGAATCCTTCTTCATCTTGTTGGAGGTGACCATATTATCCTCCAACTCGATGGTGTTTTCTTGTGCAGTTGATAATTCTGTTTCTTTTGTCATCTTCAGGAAGAAGGCTAACTTTGATGGAAAAGCATTTATGAAACAACTCATCAAAATCTTCAATGATGGATTGAGTGTATGAGAAAGACATGTGACCAGGCGATTAAACCTCACCACAAAGTACCTCTTGGGCTCGTTGTGCTCCATTTTTGAATTTGCAAGTTGGGGAAACAACAGATGTCTGTCTTCAGCAGGCTTGAATCTTGCCAAAAAATTCTCGCTCATAGTTGCCCAACTTGTAATAATGCCCGGCTCCAGGTGATTGAACCAGTCGGCAGCATTCCCAACAAGAGTATCCACAAAGAGATGCACTATGATGTCTTCATGTGCCATATGCAACACGGCATAAGCCGTTGTGAATGCAAAGATATGTTCATCCGGGTGTTGACTCCCGTCACCGGGAAACCAAGGGAAGTGCTTCCTTGACCCTTTAGGTAACTCATGATTTCCCTGCAAAGCCAAAGGTCCAATGTTGTTACCCCAAGGTAACAGGGGAGGACATCTCTGATTTCTATCAACATGATTATTGTCTGCATTATTGTTGTTATCACCCATTGTTTTTGGCTGGATCACAGGTTCTTCTTGCTTAACTTCAGGCACTTCTTGCTTAACTTCAGGTACTTCTTGCTTAACTTCAAGAATTGCATTGGATGACTCTCCAACTTCTATAGGGTGAGGTTGTTGAAAGAATGGATCCGCAGCATTGCCTTTCCTCCTAGTATAAACCCTATAAGCCAGGATTATCTATTCCCACGCAGGAGGTGGTAATACTGGTCCTCCGGCACCAAGATCAGCTTTTCGTTCTTCTTTGTCAAGAATAGTAGTTGTGTTTCTCCACTAAGTTGGGGCTTCCTTTTTCTCAAACACAAAACTCCTCAAGCTACTAATAATGTTCATTTGCTCACCTTCAACCCACATAAGATTTGGTTGAATAATAGGAGCAATAAGATTTGGTTGTTGAACAGGAGCAACAAGACGCCAGATGGTCATTCATGTGACATAAAGCGTAAGCTTTCTTGAAGTTTTATGCCTCGTGCCCCACGTTGGGCGCTAAAAATTGTTGGTGTTTCAATTCACACCTCTGGAATGCGGATTAGAAACAAACAGCTATGCACAGTTAAACTGCTCTTCAAATTAGGAGGGGAAGCTCCCTCTTAGCTGATGATGCCTAAAAAGAATACTAAGCTACTGCCAATCTTTTTATTCTCAGCTAAAAGCACAAGGTTATAAAACTCTTTGCATCGTAGCCGAGGTTTTCTCTTTTCCAAAACTTCAAACTACAACTAGGCCCAAACTATAGACGCTTCTTTTCAAAAGCACAAGGTTATAAACTCTTTGCATCTATAGGTTTTCTTTTCCAAAACTTCAAACTACAACTAGGCCCAAACATAGATACTTCTTTGACTCTTTGTTTTTCTCTTTTCCAAAACTTCAAACTACAACTAGGCCCAAACTATAGACGCTTCTTTTAAGAAGCGTCTATAGTTTGGGCCTAGTTGTAGTTTGAAGTTTTGGAAAAGAGAAAACCTCAGCTACGATGCAAAGAGTTTTATAACCTTGTGCTTTTAGCTGAGAATAAAAAGATTGGCAGTAGCTTAGTATTCTTTTTAGGCATCATCAGCTAAGAGGGAGCTTCCCCTCCTAATTTGAAGAGCAGTTTAACTGTGCATAGCTGTCCGTTTCTAATCCGCATTCCAAAGGTGTGAATTGAAATGCCAACAAAACTTAGACAGCAGACATTTAGAAATAAAACGGGACATTACATGGAATTACTTCCAGAAAAAGTAACAGCTCAAGAAAGACAGGAGCAATGTCAAGTCAAACAACAAGCAGCATGTCAATGCCTCAAAATACCAAAATCGTCGACAAAGGCCTCCTTTGCAAGAGTTCCCTCTGTAATGAAAGCCAAAGGAGACAAAAAAGTGGCATGTCACATTCACAAAAAGCAGATGACACTCAAACAAAGAGTGTTGCATCTAACAAGCAACAATGGCTGAGTCACATACACCGACACCTCCACCAATGCAAATTTTTGGATGAGAAAAAAACAATTTGTGAAAGTAAATCCTTATTCCACCATAGCCATGACACTAGTTTCCTCCTCGGGCTAAAAGCAGAGCAACTCTTCCACTCACAAATGTGGGTGAAGGGGAAAAACCCACACTTCATTGGGGAGAGTGAAAATCAAATGAACCTGATTTTCTAGACATTGACAAGAGTATGAATCTCCCAATAAAACCCTATCCTCAACCATACACACAGCTACTTCACTCAAGGTATGTTCATATATGTCAGTCAACAAGACAGATTCCTATTGAGTGATTTCTGAATGACGTGCTTGGTGATGTGTCACCCTTGGAAGTCCTATATGTGTAAGAGATACAATGCCTACCTGTCAAGGCCCCATAGTGTCATCAAGCTAGGATATAAAGTCTTCTGCGTACCAGAGGTGGTTCTTCTACCAAAATCTCTTTGATCAGCACCAAATAATGCAGAAACGTTGTTTGTTAGACTAAAAAGTTTGTATTCTACATGATCAAGCCCCAAGTGGAAAAGAAACACATTGTAACTGCATGATTTACAGCTGATGCAGCATCGTGCCTCCAAATTTTAATTTTTAGAATCTAACATGCAAAGCCCTTGTCAATCAGAGTGTTTGCCACAGAAATTTACTTATGGATGGGTTGTCCTCAAAATCAACTCAATTCTATTAATATCACCATCATGCAGCAGCTTCATGAGATGTTCTAGAGATAAGAAGGTTTATAAAGAGTTAAAACCAGTGTTAAAGGACGTGCACACTGCATTTTGATGTGAAAGAGAAGAATACATAGAAATTCAGGTGTATGTTTATATACAACAAAGCACAAGGAGCAGATATTCTTTTATTCTGTATATCCTGAGGAGTTTTTATTCTGCATATTCAGAGATAGCAAGGAAGGTGGTATAATTGGAACACTTTAGTCTGAGATAAAATCAAGGATCAGATTGTGTAAGATGATGTTGTTGAATTGAAATCACCTCTGAAGTAGCACGTGTGGCAGGACCAACAAGACACCTGATAACTTCAAGCTGGATCTTGAAAGTAGATGGTCACTACCATATGTTAAGGCCTAAAAAGATCCAGTGCAAAGGAAAGGACAACACAAGGAATCAAAAATCTCAAGAGCTCATTCCGATGGTGCTAAAATACTGTTTGTAAATTTCAAGGTTGAATACATATTTCAACCGCCATTAGAGAGAACCTAACTTGAATTAGAAAAACAAAGTTTTAAGCTCAGTTAAACCAAAGTGAAGGAATCTCCAAAATAGATTCAAGTACATGATGATATTGCTCTAGGGTATGATTGTCCATTTGAAACCATGTAATAAGCAAGTGAGGTATCAACTTCTGCCAGAGGGACTTCACAAGGTTTTGAAAATGTCTGCAAAGATCTGCATCGCAAGCAAGGACCGAACCTGCTGAAGGCAGGATAATAGTATGATTGCCCATATTTAAACCATGTAAATAGTAAAGGAGGTCACAATAAGGGACTATGATAAAGAACAAACACCAAACTAGGCACTACCAAAGAAAAAAGAAGGCCATAATTACAAACTATGCTAAGATACAAACAACACCAAGATATTCATAATTTCAACTGCTCTTGCCAAAAACATCTATCCAGAAATGTCTTCCCAAACAAATTGATAATCAGCAACATTGATCTATCCAACCTACTCAAGATGTAGAAGAAACCCTAAAGGAGATAAGTTCACAACACAATCCAATATCAAAGCCCACATTCAAATTTTGAAATTTGTATTCAAATTTCAAAATTTGGCAATTCCACTATCACACCACACTCCAACTCCATGATCTCATGACTCAATGAATCTAACAAGTTGCAGACTAAGACTTTTTGATCCAAACCTCCCCACAGCCTTGGCAATCAAATATCAAGAATGTCCTTATGTTGTAGGTATAATTTTGCCAAACGAACAACAACAAAAAGCCCCAATACATCTGGTGATGATGGAGAAGTAACTAGAAGTAAATGAACAAGCCACTTAAAGAAGAACAGGAAAGACAAAAAAAATATAGCACCAATTCCACAAACAAAAAAAACATAAGTAAAGAGTAGAAAAAGCTGATTTTAGAAGAAAGAGTAAGAGAAAAAGAAAATTGGCAACGCATGAACACCAACTGAAGGCACAAATGAGTAACTTATTTCCACAAAAAATCTCAAACAAACAAAATAAATCTAAAGGTATTTTCCAATTTTCCATAAATTGAATGTAAATCAAAGTCCTCACAATAACAGAAAGAAAAGAAGATACCTCCACAAAAATGTGAATCTTATCCCACGTAGGATTCCACAGACAATGGCATTCACATGCAAAAGGCAAACAACTACAAAAAATTGGATGGTATGTTATTAGGGTGGGGCAGGGTGAGGGGGGTAAGGAGAGGGGAATGGAAAAAAAAATTGCATCGTCTTTAGTGTGATAATAGTAGAAAGGGATCCTTTATAGTCAATGTTGATCCCATCCGAGAACACATAGAGCTCCAGATATCACTTTCAGAACCAGCATCCTCCACTGATGAAGTAAAATAGATGCACAAGCCATTGAGAAGACATAACAGATCTACAAAATGTAAGCATTTTGATAAATAGTAATCAAAAGGTTAAACAAATGGCAACCAAGTTGCTTATTACAATTGAAAATGAGAAATTTTCAAAGCGGATGATGAGTTAGCAGTCAGAAATGAAAATAGAAAATTAGAAGCAAACAATTATAACCATCTAGAAGAAGTCATCTTGCATAAGAAGTTACATGTTTTTGCAATATTCAAATATGATCTTATTGTTGAAAACATGGTATAGAGACTTCAAGAAAATTAGAGACAATTTACTGTCTGTCAAAAAATCAACTACAGAAGATGCACTAACTATGGTGACAGATTGTATCAAAAATTGGACTTTAGAGATTCTGCAAAGCAAATGTTGAATCCTGAAATGGATGTAGCTCAATGGAAAGGGCTAGATTGGGAGGTATACTGGAAAGGATCGACTTAAAATTAGAACAGGAAAAGCCAAGCACTCAATATAAGAAGAATATGGAAAAGAAGAGGGCCCCAAAAAGCAATCAAATAAGTAATATCATCAACCAAAAAAGTGTAAGGATCAGATGATGTTGAGAACCAGAGTGAATAGTATGTCATTCTTTATGAATTAAAATGTAAAGCAAAGATACCACAGGTGAGAATATGTTGTACAAAAAGATGAAAGAAGCCCCTCTAAATTATTGTGAAGCTTATGGTCTCTACAACAAACTAGAAGAGACTGAAAAAAATTACATAACACACACATAAGTCAGAAAAAAAAAATATGTTGATATCCACTAGTAATTAAAATAGGTAAATGGGACTTGATAGTAGACCCAATTACAATTGCCAAGGCTTAAGGTATGGAAATAAGTAAGAGCATAACTGACCAAAAGACAAAATAATGCAGTACATGACCCAATTACAATTTCCAAGGCTCAGGGTATGGAAAAAAGTAAGGGCATAACTGACCAAAAGACAAAACAATGCAGTACATAGATTCATTAATGTCCACGTAGTTTCAGAAGCTTTTACAAATTTGGAATTGAAAAAGATAATTTAAAGATTAAGTTAAATGCATTACAAATGCTTATTTGCATCTAAGTTACAAATGTACATAAGTAGATGAAGTTTGGGGGGGAAAAGAGAAAACTCTAGAGGGCAATTGGAGAACAGGTTAATTCCAAAGAGTATATACAAGCAGAGGAGGAGGTTATCATAAATTATAGGTAAATACTTTCTTTTCAACTATTATAAAAAACCAGAGAGGCAAATGCAAGACACGTTGCCACCTTGGCAAGAGCTTGTATCCTGTATTAAATCAAGTATTGTGCCTGCTGCAACATTGCCCCTGTTATGCATTAATAACTCTGGCCGAGAGCATACCTTGTCTTGATGAAGAGAGTTTGACCTTATACACTTCCCAAGGGCTACATTGTTTGTTGTCTGGTGCGACTAATTTTTGTGTAGGAGCTCACATCGGAGTACCTTACACAAATCCATATGTTCGATATGATGGCAAATTATCTCATAATTGCTATTGTCTAAGACCAAAATATGCTTTGCGGCTGATAAAATGTGTACTAGAAAAAGGTGATAGAAATAGCCACAGATTGTTTGAGATCAAGGTCTTTACATTTGAGAGTTCTATTATCCTCCCTGCATTTAAATTTTAATGCACCTGGAAGACATCTAGAAAGACAACAGATTAAGATGGGATTGTATAATTTGTTCATTTATTCTTCTAATTACAAGAGCTAAATGAAATGTTTTTTAATAAATGCAAAGTTTGGATAAGAAATCTTGAGCTAAAACACATAACTGAATGCATGAGCAGATGTGCTTGATATGATACGCATTGTGTTTAGTTATACTACAAGAATTGATTGTTGAATCAAAAACATTTTAACTGTTTGAAATGGTAATTGCCCTCAAGGTTACCTCTATAAGACAAACCATCCGTAACACAAAATCAGAAAGTGAGAAGAACCTTTTGCTGTCAATTTCTTCAGTCCATGCATATGATGGAAAGAACGATGAGGAGTGTTGTTTTAATATTAGATAACATAAATGTAACATTCAGCTTCTTCTTTCCAAGATTGTTTTTCACTTCACAAGAATAAAAAGACTTGGGTTATGTAAAATGCAGCTCAAGTAACATGCAGGTACAACAATCATTGTCTTAGCAGATTCTTCTTCAAATTCTGAGCACCCAATAGGAAAAAAGAGCAACCAATGTAATGTATGCATTGTAAACCCCTCAATGTTATATCAGTTTAGAACCAGGTGATCCTAACAAATAATTTAACCAAGAAAACTTCATGACGTGCTATCTCGCGAGCAGATGGGGTGAATACTCACACGCTGGCATCTTCTCTGCCAAGAAGCTTGACAGGCGTTCCAGATCGAGGAGACATCAGATGTGAGAGAGAGAGCTCATTAGCAGCCAAAATCCTTCCGGGCCACCAAGACCCATTTCTCCTCCTAACCCAAACTATGGTTCCGATGCTATCATCAACCGTCCCATCATCTGATCCTCCTCCCATTGCCATCAAACCCCAAGCGCTAAATTATCCTTTAAGTGACAAAAATTCAAATTTCCGTTAATTCACAGCAGTTTTTTGAAAACCCAAATAAGGCACCTACACCGATTTCTTCTGATTGATAACTAGCCTCCTGCAAATGTGAGTAGAAACCTGTTAGGGCTCCACGGAATCCAAGCCTCCGCCGCTGCCAATGAGACCATTCGACAATACTCTGTCCTTAACGGACTTTTGTGAAGAAGCCACAGCAGTTTCCAACCTACTCCCTTAAATTGTAACATACAGAATTCCATTCAGTCCCTAGATCATCGTTTCGCTACCTGAACATCATTACACTGCTGATCAAGGGTTCCGCTCAGGTTTCACGTCAGATAACGGACCTTGACTATTTCGTCGTGCCGGTATAGACGGTAAAACATGAGGTATTGAATCATTTTATTTTTGGACTTGTTGGTATTGAATCATTGTATTAGTTTTGGGAGCAGCCCAATTGGTCAACAGAAGCTCTGATATTTGTGGAGTTAAATGCAGTGGCAGGTATATTGGAACTGGACTTGCAGATTTGTCTGTCATCTGCTGTCATAGGAGTTAGGTTAAACGAAGGTCATAAAACTTAGAAAAACATAATCACAATGTGTATGACTTAGGTATGAAAAGGGTTACCTTTAATTACAATTTTTTTACATTAACCTTACGAATAGCTGAGTATATATGTACTGTCTTCAGTTGTATTTGAACTTATTTATTTTTAATTGGTAATATGTGATGTTTATCAAAATTGATCTATATTTTATGAGTAGTAATTTATAAAAACTCATTTATCTTGATTAATATTTAAGAGTTATAAATTTATGTAATAAATGATTTATAAGACAATACTTGTTGAAAGTTTTATAAATAGGATAGCAAGTTAAGTGGGTTTGATTACAAGGGAAATTTTATGGTTAACTTCATTGGCGTTCAACCTCATAACAACCCAACTAAAATGTCTCTTGGCATTGCTTTCTCACAAAATTGCATAATTAAACATGTACCCAATGGTCTTCTTTACATAACCGAAAGAATCAATGACAAGACTACCAATGGGATATTAGTCAATCTTGTGTGTGATCCCGTGTGTGTAGAGAGTGTGATCACTGAGGAATTATTGTATGTGCATAAACTTTATCAAGATTCTTATGAACAATCGAAAGCATAGATCAAAACACATAATGGTTTTGCTTGTCCTATTATAGGTTTGATCACTCTCCCTGAAAATTTGGACCAAACAATTAAATGTCCCATTCTCCATCATCCTGTTGTTGGACCAATTTTGTGTGAAGCTAGGCTACCCATGGATACGCTCCATGGATTTCATCCCCTCGATAGTGCATAAATGCTTAAAATTTCCATTTGATAATGAAATTTGCATTGTGCATCATAGCAGTTCTAATCCTTTGTTTTCCCATGGGAATTTCTCATTGGATTTCTTTTGGCTCAAACCTATGGAATCTTTTAAGCCTTGTGAGGACTTCCTTTTTCAAATCTTACCAAAAGTTCAAGGCAAAGTGCATAACAAAATTATCGCTTAGCAATATCCCTCAACCCATGATTGAGCCTCCTATCATTGATGAAACCATGATTGAACCAAAAGCTCTTCCAAGTAACCAAGACAAATCCATGCCAAATCCTCCACCTATTTCCTATAAGAGACAAAGAGATAACTATACAATTCCCGTTATGCCTCCTAAGATCAAACAAGTTTATAAATCCAAAGAGAAATTGGTTGACTAACTCTCAGTGGTTCCTTCTATTCCTCCCTTATGGGAAGAAAAGAAACCTATGGTTGATAAACCCGCTCCCACACCATTACAACTTGAAAACCATGCAAAAAGAAATTGAAATGCTAAAGAGTGTAGGCATAGACATTGTGCTATTGCTCATAAGTTAAAAGAAGAGAACAAACAAGCAAAGCATGATGATTCTCCACCTTCATCGCAACAACATGAGACCTCTATGGACATTATCATTAGATCTCCTATTGTGATTAACTTGGATGATGATAATGAGATTGTTAAGATTGATGAGGAAGTGCATAATGAGTTGAGTGTGCTATTTTCCTCTTCTATGAGCTTAAACGAGAACAACAATGATGATCCTCCTAACAAGAGTGCATCACCATGTGTTGAACCTGGTGATTGCCCTAGTATGACCCTCGTTGTTGCCCCTTTGACTAGTCATCCGCCTTTCGTATACAATGAACAAGATTGGGATGTGAATGACTTGCTTTAGGTCGGCTCACATGTGTCATGCTAGCTTTATGTCTTCTTTACTTTGTGTGATTGCATGTGCATAATGTGATCCCATGTATCATGTTGCTTGGCATGTCTTTATAATTGTGAGCTTAATTTGGATGATCCTTGTCATTTCGTTGGTGCAAGGATATAGAGGAAGTGAATCTGTTGTGATATTCTTATATTTGTATCTTCACTCTTCTATTTGTAGTAACCATTGTCTTTCTTTTGTCTTGTGTTTTCCTTTTGGGGATGACGCAAAGTGTCGAGACTATTAGGTCTCTTCCATGTTGACCCAAAAGGCTTCTCCTTTGTTTTTGTTATTTATGTGTCACTTTTCATTTGTGTTTGTAGTTCCATGAGTTATTTGGGGAATGATGACTATTCCAAGCTTGATTATATCACTATAGCAAAGACATGGGTTGACCCCAAATCTATGGATCCCTTGTGTGTTATCTTAGGATTGCATATGGGGGGTAACCTCCTTTCTGATGCAAAACTCCTTGTTCCTACAAACTCACAGAACAAAAAATATAAAAGGAAATGACAAAGAGCTAGGAAATACACTTAGAGAGGTCCAAACAGAGATAAACTCAAGAAAGATATTAGAAAGTGGAAACTGGACAGAGTGTTTTTTTATTCATTTATCTCAAAAAACTCACAAATCACACACACACAAAATTATGCTCACAACCAAAACTCTTTAGCACCCCTCCTCATGCTAAACTACCCCTCCCCAAAAAAGAAACCAAAACTATCCTTAAATAAGGATAATCCAAAAGCCACAGTTGCTCCACAAATAGCAGCCAGAAAGTGGCGAAGAAGGAAAGACCAAAAAAGAAAACAAAATGCCAAAGGAAAGAAGTGGTATGTAGCACTGTCAGCTCTTCAGCATCCGCTACGGGAATCTCCAACCAGGTCATCTGTTGCATTATCTCCCCCGTCTTTGAAAGATTTTGAACCTCTTGGTTTAGAGGAGTCTAATTTTGAAAGCTTCAAAAGGTCTACTTCAATGATCCAAGTGTTGTAGGAATCAGGTAGACTAGCCCATTTAACCAAATACAATTTATAATTTTGGGATCTTGTAGCCACCACCTTAGTGTCGATTATTTTCTCAATCTATTCTCTCTTCTTTTGGGGTAAACGATTGATCAAATTTGCTAACATATTGTCATCACAAACTTGTTCATTACCAGAATGGCAAGGGTAAAGATCTACCACATTGAAAATAAGACTGATATCAAGATCTTCAGGCAAGTCTAGCAAATAAGCATTGTCATTAATCTTTCGAAGTATTTTGCACAATCCCACCTTCTTTGGTTTTAACTTGTTGTACATGCCTTAAGGAAATCTTTCTTTCTACAAATATACCATAACTTGATCACCTTCCTTAAACACCTTCTCTCTTTGGTGCAGATCAACATTCCTTTTATATTGTTCATTGGTTAGTTGTAGTTGATGCCTAACTTGTTGTTGCACTTCTTAGATATGTTTTGCAAAGTCTATTGCTGCTTGGTTCACCCACCTCCCATCTGAAAGATCTATAATATCAACAACTCCCTTAGGATTGCTTCCCAAAACAAATTGGAAAGGAGACTTTCCAGTAGATCTATTAATGTTGGAATTAAAGGAAAATTCAACTTGTGCCAAAATTAAATCCCACTGCTTAGGATTATCCCAACTAAGCATCGAAGCAAATTTCCCAAACTTCTATTTACCACCTCTATTTAACCATTAGTTTGAGGGTGGTAGGCTGAACTATATTGTAGTTTACTGTCAAGTTTTCTCCACAAGGTCCTCCAAAAGTGACTCAAAAACTTTGTATCTCAGTCACTAGTAATAGATTTGGGCAGCCCATGCAAGCATACAATCTCTTTAAAAAACAAATCAGCCACCTTACTTGCATCAGCAGTTTTTTTGCATGGAATGGAGTGGGCCATTTTGGCGAATCAATTCACAACAACAAAGATAAAATCATTTCCCCGTTGAGTACAAGGAAATACCAAGACAAAATCCATGGAAATGTCTATCCACAGTCCCTCAAGAATAGGTAAGGGTCTCTACAAGCCTGTGTTCTATTGTCCTCCTTTAGAAACTTGATAAATTCTACATGCAGAAACAAATTTATTCACATCTTTTCTTAATTAAGGCCAAAAAAATTTCTCACTTACCGAGTTATAGGTCTTGTCCCTCCCAAAGTGACCCCCCAAACAATCAGCTCTTCTCGCCAAGAACCTGTGGGTATACAAAGTTGGAGACCTTTGAACAAAAATCCATTTGTGAACAAGTAGTCTTTAGAATATTCATTTTTTTGTGATAGTAGGATCATTGAGAGCAGCAATAACTTTGTTGAAATAGGAATCAGTTGCAGTTACGGGACATAATAACACGACCAAAATAACCCTGCACAAAATAACCCAGTCACAATAACCCAGGGACAAAATAACCCAAGGTCATAATAACCCAAGCCAAAATAACCCATGGTTAGAATAACCCATGGACAAAATATCCCCATAAGAATATAGAGAAAGGAA
>VDFB02293437.1:0-28273 GCA_007258455.2 Sequoia sempervirens
GATGCACAATAATGCAAGGATTGATTAATCAGGATTGATGATGATAACATTGTTGAGGATGCACAACAATGCAAGGATAGTGTTAAGCAACACAAGGATATCCTGAGATGATGAATTTTGTATTGGATTTGATTGATCATGATTGATGAAGCTTGATTTGGAACAAAAGTTGTTCGAATGATTTTATGTGACATTTGAAGGGTGCATTTGATGCAACTAATATTGATTGTTTGGTTTGATGAAAGATGAAAGATGAAGACTGATAAGGAATGTCTTCTTGTCAAAATGTGACATGGGATAGTGATTTGGATTTTTTATCACAAGTTTGCCAATGTTTGCCAATGTTTGGATCACCACATAAGTTGGAGGATATAGATCAAGATTTATTCTCGAAGCAAGATGTATATATATCTACCCCCAATGTCTAGCAATGTATGGAATGTCATGGATGGATGCTTAGATATGTGATGGATATGGTAAGCACGCAAAGGATGTAAGGATTATCTTGTGATGAGATAAGGTATTTAGATAAAGAACATGCTCATTTGGATAATGCTCCATGGCTCAGATAATGCTACATAGGATAGGATCAATGAAAACAACCCATTTCAAGATGTTTACCGTAAGAAAGCATAAAGTGCTCCCTAAAATTTCATCAAGATCAAGATAACTCGGATGATGGATGCAGATGGATGAAAATGGATTGGATCAATGGTTTATGGATGAATGGATTTATTATGGATAAGATGGATGGAATGCTCAATTTATTATAGATGGGATGAGATGCTTTCACCTGGACTGGCACACGTAGATGCTCAATTCCACACATGACGCTTGTTTGCTAGGTTTTTGTCATGGTCTTTCCAAAAGCGCCGCCCATGTGGTTTTCACTAGAGGACGATTTTTTCTCTTTAATGTTTTCAATCCTTTTTCTGATTTTTTTGGATTTTCATATTTTTTGATTTTTTTGGTTTTTCTAAAAGATTTTAAACTCATGCTAAATCATAAGGTGTTGCTGATGTAGATGCCCATGTCATGATGTGCCATTGATAGCCTTCTTGAAGAATTTGATTTGCTAAGATATGTGCACTTGAATGCAACTTTTGAGATTTCTGATTTGCTTTGTTGATACTGGAGTTAACTCTGTCTCTATGTGCACATCGTGATAGAGTTCCCTCTGAATCCTTATGATGAAGGGTCACTGCCAATACATGGTCAATGTGAGAATTGGATATCATGTGTGGAGGCATGGATGGAGTGTGTTTAGGGATAAGAGATGGATTGGTTGACAGTTTGGAACCTTTGACTCTCCAAACTTGGGAAGATGAGCAATGATGGGTGGATACAAAAATTTGCATGTAATTAGGACTAACTACTTGATATACCTTGTACTTTGCTTGAAAAGAGTGCTTTTTCTTTTGTGGACATCCTTGATGGATACTTTTCCTTTTTTAATTTTTCCCCATAGTTTCTTTGACTAATGGAGTTTGATAGGGATAATCTTTCTTTGTATTCTTTGGTATCCATTTGTATTTGATTTGTCCATTATGCTTCTCAACTTCTTTTTCTTTGATAATGTTCTTTGTGCTTTAATTCAAATCTTTATTTTGGCGTTGGTCCCAATTCATGGATGGGGTGATGGGTGGATGAAGATTTGAGACATGGCTAGTTGTAGTATTGGCATCACTTTCATCATAAGGATTCTTCATGCTCCCTATGTTGACATTTTCTTGAGATGAAGTTTCCCCCAGTATTGTGGAAGTAGTACCTAATTTCTTTGATTCTACTTGTTCTAAGATGTCTTGTTCAGTAAAAATTATCTTACAAATCACCACTATAGATGACATTGTTTCAATTTGTCACTCTACTAACTCTGGATCATATTGTTTTGTCTGACTTGTTTCCTTGAGTGGATAATGTTGGATATCTTTATTCATGATGTCCTTAGTCTGAATATGGGACATATTTGATCCTGATGTTGACAACTCAGTTTGATTGTAGGAATTGATAACCTGCTCTTTTTGTGTAATAATGTCTAGAGTAAAAGAATCCTGTTATGAATGAAGATCATCTACATGTCCATCCGTGGAAAGCATCTCATGGGTAGATGGAGGAGTACGTGCTACATGGATATTATCATCTTGCATAGATAGAAGAGTTTCCATTAGATCATTGTAGTATCTTGTAGATAGGAATTCTTGATCTTGAATGATTTTGAGGTTGCTTTCGACATGATTTCGATCAAGTTCTTGACATGGATCAGTTTCAAAGGATGGATTGCTTACAAAGGGTTCTTGGATGTCGTCATTAGACATGGTAAGTGGTTCAATATCCTCAAGTGTCGAGTACAAGGTTCCTTCAGTATCTGTAACCATGAGGTCGAAGGATGTCAATATGCCTTGGAAAGGACCATTGCTAGACCTTGGTGAAAGATGTTGTTCATGCTTTGGAATAAATTCTTGAGATATGTCCTCTAACTCAGCAGGTGATGTAGAGACATTTTCATCATGATCATTGGTCCATGGATCATGCATTATGTCAATAGGATCAAATAATCCTAACACTCCTTGAAATAGATCACTAAAAAGTGGCTCTTGATGTATGTTGAGTTGATTATTGGATGGGGTGGAAACATCTTCAAGGTGCCCATTAATGGAGAGATCTTGAGCATTGTTTTCAACAATTGTGGTGGAGAAGTTTCCAATGTTTTCAACCATAGGGTCAAATGATGTTGACATTTCTTGAATTGGATCATTGTTGGGTATTGTTGGTGGATTTTGATCATGATTGAAAAGTGACTCTTGACCTATGTTGATTCGATCATTCAATGAAGTAGACACATCTTCAATGTGCTCTTTGATGGATAGATCTTGATCATTGCTTTCAGCAATTATGGTGGGGAGATTGTCAATGCTATCACCAGTGGTTGAATGTTCATCAGTATCCCTGATAATTATCATTTTTTGTGTTTGTGCTTGTGTTTGTTGGGTAGCTTGAGAGGATTGGGCAGCTTGGGTAGCTTGAACGATGTGGGTAGCTTGAGTGGTGTGGGTATATTGATATTGTTGAAGTGCTTGTTGGTAGGCTTGATATGCTTTTAGTGTGATGTTACAATATTGACTTATTGCACTTGGTTTTGGTGGTAGTTGTGGTGTATTTGGAATCATGTTGGATGTAGTGATGAGTGGTTGAGATATGCTTGGAGCGATCATGGTAGTGAGGGGTTGAGATATGATGGGTGTGAGAGTGGTGGTTGGAGTGATTGGGGTGATAAGAATGGTCAGAATGACTGAGGTGATAGATCCTTGGGAGACCATATTTTGATTTGTCATGATTGATGTTGTCATTTGATTAGATACCATATGTTGGTGTGATTTCAATGGTATATCAAAGGGTTTTGATGCGATGGCTTGATTGGCATTAGGTGGATTGATTTGGATGGAGTGATTGGTGCTAGGTAAAGGGGGAAGCCCTAAACCAAGGAATGATGTTGATATGGGTAATGGTGGTGGAGATGTCTCTTGGCCCAATGACTCAACTATTTTGGTAAGTGTAGCAATTTGATCTTGCCAAATTTGATCTTGATTTCAATCTTCACTCCCTTGATATAGTTGATTTGGTTTTTGTTTAAGCAGATTTGGAGTGTGTACTTGTGTTTGATTTTGGACAATGTTTTGATTTGGGATGATGTTCAAATTTGGCATTATGGGTTGAAATTAAACATTGTTGATGTTGGGAATTGCATTTCCTTGTTTTAGGTAACTCTAATCTTGCATGGTGTTACCTTGACTTGGAGTTGTTAACATCTTGTTTGGATTTTGAACAATATTCATATGATTTGCAACCATTTTTATGCCAAATTTTTCTAGATTCATGTTTCAAAAACTTGTATTTGGTACATTCTCATTTGGCATGTATGGATATGGTGGGATGATGTTCATTTGAAGGCTCATGCATTGATTGTTTGGTTGGTGAATTTATAGGTTTGGACTTAGATCTACCATCAGGAAATGTGTTCCAATATTTTTGACTAGGCATACTCACATTTGTTGTACCATTGAGGTTTGCGGGAGATAATGGTCCCATGTACGGATTGTATAAATGTGAGTGTTGATAATCAATCAGCTTTGTAAGGCTTTGAAATCTTATTTGACTTGGATTACTCATGATGTGTGGATCAAGTTTGTATTCCATGTTCTCCTTGTGTTTTGACCTTGTTTCAAAAGTGACCTCTAAGGTTCTTAGGACCAACGACAAGATGAAGGATGAAAAGGGGATGAATTGTATGAGTGTTGAACATTTAGGGACTTTGGATCAATGCTAGACTTAGGGTTGATTTGGATAATGGACTTGAAACACTAAGATGTTGGATGTTATCTTAGGATGAACTTGTTCAAAGGATTATTGATTTAATTAGAGGTATGAGAAAGGATGCATTCCCATACTCCTAACTAAACAAGGTGATTTTTTGTTTGATGATTCACCCAAGTCTAGACTAATGTTTTCAAAGATCTAAAGTTTTTTGGTGGGATGGATTTTGATAAATATTTGGGATGGGTGAAATGTTTGATTTGATCCTAAATGAACCTAGGAAGGACTTGTTTACAAGACCAAGATATTGAAGAACACACTTTTCTCTAAGAGTAATTCAAAATCAAAAGACCAATGTTTGCATGAAAACTATATGACCAAAAGATGCAAAGCACATGTGTGGGGTCCAATTGATTCAATCTTTACTTAATGGATTCTTTTTACCACAAACACACTTTTTGATTAGGTTTTGAATCTAGATGTCTAATGTCTAAACTTTCCCCTTATCCTGTAAAGTGTATTATGCAGAAACCAAGAAAAATTGAGGCAAGAGTTACCTATTGTTGACCTTAGTAGGAGCAAATTGAGGTGAAATCCAAATTCTTAGAAGCCTCTAAGGATACGAATCCCAAGGGCAAGCAATAACATGTGAATTTGTTCAAGGATATTTGCTTCTTCCTAAAGGGTTTGAGATTTGATGCTCATGTTGAATGTTGGTTTTCCAATGTTTTCGATCAAAGCACTGTGTTTTCAAACTGACTCACAAGCAATATAACACCCTAGCTCAATTGGTACATTTTTCTTGGTGGGCTTGCCTCATGCCCTTCATAGTAGAAGAGATGATTTTACATGCAATCAAGGAAAAAATATAAAGGTGTGTTAAGAATGAAGTCTTAACCTCTATATTTTAACCAAGATCGGACATGGCAAGTAACTTCTTGGAATCTAAGTTCCAATGCACCACTTTGATAAACTCACTCAATGGATCAATTGGTCACTACAAAACAAAGGTTTTAGTTCGCACTTTCCATTCATGGAGATTGACCCATATGGCGAGAGTCCTCTTTCAGATCCATCTTGTCAGAATCAACTGTGTGATATTGGTGTTTACTCCAATACCCACATTTATATCCTGGTTGGAAATACTATTGGCTTTAGAGTGTTACCGGTTGAGTCGTTCCCTTGGGTGAGTAATTTTTCCCCAAGGCAGGCCCTCTAGGATAAACAAAAGCGAGTGAAAAGAATATTCGTAACTCGATCAATCTTTGTTGGCAACAAAGAGAGAGAATATATGTAATAATGTCCCCACTCACACTCGCACAAGATCTTGTTCAATTTTAAACCCAAATCAAAGTGTGGAGGCAATATTTTATGCAACTTAATGTCATCAAAAAGACTTTTGGTTCTCAAGATCGCCATGAAGTGCAAGAGAAGTGCATATGCCTTTTTAGATGAGATTACTTTGAATAAGAGATTACGAAACACAAAAAACACATGTTCATTTTAAGCCTCAAAGCAATGATGAATTCATTTTAAAGCACCAAACGAAATATGAGTTAGCCTAAAATAGAAAATCAAAGCATATGACAAACTCTCCAAGCATTTTGAAATGTTCACTTTAAGGCCCAAAACTAAAGATGAGTTAGCATGAAACAAAAAATTAAGGCAGGCGACGGAAGCTCAAAGCATTTAAAAATGCTTTTAATTTGAAGTTTTAAGGCTTCAATTGTCTTTGCCTCCAAGATTTTTCCAAGATCGCCTCTTATCTTTCAATGTTACAAATCCCTTGCGTGAATGAAATGCTCCTTCTTCATTTTCCTTCCTTCCTTTAAGCAAAGTAAAAGCAATTAATGTTTAGAGCACTTAAAAGCATCAAATTTTTAGAAATATGATAACACTAATTACTAGTCAACTCTCTTTAAAGTAGCTATTTTGATCAAGGATATCATTCTAATTAATTAAGTATATCCTTCTTAATTAATTTAAGTAGCTACCCACAAGCAATAAGTAATTAGTGTACCCAAATAAGCAATAAGCAATTATCCCTTCAAATAAGAAATGAAAGAATGGAATTCTTCTAAATACCCACAAGCTCAGTACAAAAGGGAAAGATACACATTGATTGATATACACAACATTGATGGCTTAGTTCGGTCTCATCAAGATAAGCATAAAAGTTATATCTACCTTGTTTCTAATTGTTTTACCAGATTGCGCGCATGTGAAGGAATACTAAGAGGCTTTTTAAGTAAATACTATTGGTAGGTTTAAGGCCAACTTCTATCTTAAATGCCTCTGATAGATGTAGACAGATTGAGATCCCACACCAATATCCCTACAATAAACTTTAAATGCAACATCGTCCTCATCTCCCATCTTTAAATGTCAACATCATCCTTGCATCTATTACAGTGATTGCCCATGATATGTCTGACTTATGTCAAATGACCTCTACTAATGTCTCTAGAAAAAACAAGAAAAGAAAAGTCTCTACATTCTCATGAATCTCACAGAGTGTCTATCAGTTCAAGCACTTCTGCTATTCCTGCAATTTCTCCCTTGAGTTGTGTAGAAATTTAGACAGAAATTGTAGAATCATGCAATGTATTGATATCTGAGATATAAGCTTTGTCAATTTTGGTTTAGCTTCTTGACTTGGGGCTCAAGGCAGGCTATAGAGGCAGCATGTGAGAGCAGGTAAGGACTACAACATTTCAAAACAAAAACATGAAACTAGGTTTTGCGTCTTCTCTTGCCTCGTAATGTCCACCGGAGCCTCTGACAATCTTTGAAAAGTAGTCTTTAATTTGGCAGATCACAATTATTTCCCTTATGAAGAAAAAATAATAAAAAATGAAATAATAAAAGACTTAAAAATGACATAGACAGCTAGAGAGACAGCCATTAAAGAAGAGGAATGGTGTGGGTGAAAAAGGGATAGCCGAGCCATTAATACGGTATGGCATCCCAACTCCATGGTCGTCCAAAAATGCCAGGTGTGTTGTAGTCATTAAAATAGTCACTTTCTTTTTCTTTTGATTTAATATTCTTTCTTTTATTATACGCTTTCCTTCCTCACTTATGTTTTACTTCATCTACACTTCCACCCGTTTCTTTCCTCTCACTTTTCACTCTATAGGAATAGAATCAAATGACTGGCATAGAAAATTCTCTGAGCAACTCAAATGGCAAAAAAGAGATACATTGGATTCAGAAAACCTTTCTATATTAGTCACTCATCACACCAGGGTATGGAGATTTATTTTCCATTCACATATTCAACAATTTCAAAAGGAAAAATAATTTCAACAATTCACAATACCCTTAAGATTTCAATGATTCGAGTATATTCAGGTCCAAAGGTGAAGGCCCAGTTATGACAGCAGCGGTTCGAGCTCAAAGTAACGACTGTGATCTAAGTTGCTAACAGCGACAATGTGATTAAAAAAAATCATGCCTTCAATGTTTAAGACCAATGTGCTATTCAAAAAAAGAGAGAAAACAACAGAATTATCTTGAGCCTTTTCCATATTCTCTTATGCAAAAACTTTTCGTTGGAGATGGAAATCTGTATCAAAACTAAGATGCTCTATCATGATCTGTTGGAAATGAACTCGAACCAAGATAATAATGATACTTTCACAATCTAGGTGAATTGTATTTCAATCTTCTAAAACCTAACAGTATGCAAAAACTTTCACACAAGCATATTCCATAACAAGTTGTTGATTCAATTTTATTCTGCAATTAAAGAAAAGAAATATATGCATGTCTAGCAGGAAACTTGTGACTAAAGTTTATGTTTAAGGTTCCATATGGATTTCCCTTCATTTTTGCAAGAAATATGGCCACTTCATCTATTTTATTTCATCAAAAACTAACATCCAAATACTTTTGAGAAAACTGCCCAAATTGTTCACCATTATGTAATGCTGAAAATTTGAAAACTAATGATTAATCTGTAAAACATCAATCAAATTCCCAGCAATACGTTCAATGAAGAATCTCAAAATGAAAATGCATACAACATAAAACTAAATCAATTCCCCCTCCCTCTAGCGCCATATTGTAGACACTAATTTTCACAAACCTCAAACAATGAACCACGTTAGTATCGTTAGTTCGTTTAAAGCAAGTAACACTAGTATCTCTATGAAATATTTAGCCATGCTAAAATAATGCAAACTAAATAGAACAAAAATAATTAAAAGTAAGCATATAAGAACATGACCAAACCCTATCCCATAGTGGATTGGTGCTATTGTGGAAAATAGCCCTTTCCCAACCCTTGATAATGCAAATGATGATGATGGACAAAATTAGTTCTCAATTGAGAGAATGACTTTGCATGAAGACTTGTGGATCAAGATGTGGAGCTGAAATGCTAAGATTGTGGAGGATTTGATCAAGAATGAAGCCTTTTTTATTTATAGATTATCAAGTTGAAAGAATGCTTATGAGAGAGCAATGTGGGATAAAGATTAGGCCAATGAGATGAGGCCACTTGTCATCATGTGATAAGACATGAGGAATGTGCAAGATTTGGGAAATGTGCCCCAAGAGGGGGAAATTCAAATTTAAATTTGTGAAATAAATGTTGAGTTTGACTTGTGCAAGGGACATGTAAGAGCTCATAAATGACTTGTTGGATGTACATTTCCACTTGTTTTTGAATTCAAACTTGAGGGAATGTTCCTCAAAGATGCCATGTTGATGGAAAATGTTGGATTTAATAAATCAATAAATTGATTTATTTGTGCAAGTGGCAAAATCTAGAGAATGTGATGGATAGTTAGGTTAGGCTAATTAGGATTAGATTAGATTAATGATGATTAGGATGATTTTGACCTTTTTGACTTGAATATTTGATTTATTTTAATCAGAAAAGGATGGAATATGCATTTGGAGATTTAATTAAATAAAGTTTGGTTTATTTAATTAAAGGAATGATGTTTGATTTATTTAATTTAAATGAATAACCTTAGGAATGAAATTAATGAGTTTAATTTACTTGATGCATGGATGAAGGTGAACTTGATTAATTTGATGAGTGGATAAATGTGAAACCTAGTTTACTTGATGAACGAGCCTAATTGAATGCATAATGTTAATTTTGTATGTCCACATTACTTATATGTATATGTATGTGTATATATGCATATATATGTATATATAAATATATGCAATATATGTATATGTATCTATATATCTCTTTATACATATGTATATATATATATATATGTATATATAACATCCAAAACATTGACTATTATGTTGTGTTGCAACTATAGATGCTAAATGGAAGCCACAAATGGAACAATATAGCCTAAGGTGGACAGCAACGGAATGAATTGCATAACATTAGCTTCTTTATTCTATTGTAACCATTGACATACAATGCTGAAAAACATAGTTATAGACCTATGCAAAGGCTTTCGTGTGAAAGGCTAGTCCATATACAACTTATGCGTATACATATATATGTATATAAAGATTTGTATGTATATATGTATATATATACATGTATATTTACATGTATATATAATGTTCATAGCTTTTGGTATATATGTGTGTGTGTGTATATATATGTACATATGTATATATATGTGTGTGTGTGTGTATACATATATGTACATACATATATCTATATATTTGTATATGTATTGTATGTATATATATTGTTGTATCTATATGTATATATATATGTATACAACACACACCTTTTGGAACCATCAACGCACGTAAAAAACACAAGATAGCCTTCAACCACCTTCACAAAAATTGCACAACCTATTTATATCTATATGTATATGTATATATGTGTACAACATGTATTGTATGTACATACATATATGTATATGTCTAGTATGTACATACACATATGTAGATATATGTATATGTATATATATGTATATATGTATATATATATATGTATATGTATATATATGTATATGTATATATATGTATATGTGTATATATATATGGCTATTTGTGTCAACTTTGCTTGGAATTTTTGTCAAGCTCACTTTTTTCCAAGCTTCCGGAAGCCAGGGAGAAGATCGCGAGTGGGTTATAACTTCGGCTGGAATTTTTGTCAGCCTCTCGAATTTTTTTTCCTTCTGATAACTATAAAAAAATGTGGTCGGGGTGATTGTTGGCTACTTTGGGAATACGACGACATTTGTTGAGCCACGTGGATAGAGAAGGTTGTTCAAATAAAATGTTGGTTCATGTCAACATTAATTGTTGTATGCTTTGCATGTACTGGGAATCGTCATAATAACAGCTTCCCTTTAACGCCTCAGGGAACAAAATGAATATTTGGTAAATTTTCAATGAGGCATTGTTTGGTGTCATTTTGTTGCTATACCTAATATAAGAGCCATGAGCATCAAGGGTAAGCTTTCGCGAGGGTGCAAACTAGATCAAGCTTTGTGCAGCTTTTGCAAAGGTGGGTGGAGGTTATTTTATGTTTTTTACAAAGGCAGATGGTTGGCAATGCAAAAGAAAAGTGTTGCCTATGATAATTATTTTCCCATTTTTTTGGAGGGAAGTTGGCAAGAAGAGGTGCTACAAGATTTTTTTTTTGGCATGGGTTTTAACTTTGAAACCTATAATGTTCAATTTATGGTTTTTGTTTACTCATTATAGTTGCAATCCAATCAAATAGTCATTGTTACACAACCTATGTTGAATGTTGTCCTCTGTATTCTTAGCCTCTGGTTTTCTTGTGTGTACTTTGGTTGGAATCCTTGCAAGCCTTTTTTATTTTTGAGCTTCCCGCAAATGAGGGCTAAGGTGGAAAATGGCCTTCCCTTTAAAAAAATCTAGGCTGAAATTCCCACGAGCCCCCGTTGTTTTAATCCTTGTGGAAAGAGCACAAACATCCAGACTGAATTTTCCCTCATTTGCCTAAATGAGAAGGCTAGGAATTCAAACCTTTTGTTAGCTGTAATATATTGCGTAGCTCAAAGTGGGGAATTATTATAGGCAACAAAAGCTTTAAATTTGTATCCTCCTCAACCAGTTAATTGAGGGAAAATGTTGTGTGGATGTTTGATCTCTTGAATGCTAGTTGGTTTTGAGATTGCTTGTTGTATGGTTTATGTGTGCTTGCAATACTTGTGATTGTAGTTGTTGTTTATCCAATTGTATATAAAGTGTGAAATGAAAGATTTCTCTTCCTTTATACTATACTTAATGTATGGAACAATATAGCTAGCAGTCACCCACATGCCAAAACCCACAATTGTAGATTGTTGATGGCCAGCTTGGGTTGTTTTTTTGGCTTAGTTCATTGCTATGCAATTTTTTTGTGCTTTAATATATATTTATATCTATGTGTGTATATATATATGTGTGTGTGTGTGTGTATGTGTATATATATACATGTATTTATATGTATATGTATGTGTATATATGCATATATATGTATTTATATGTATATATATGTATATATGCATATTAATATGTATATATGTATAAAATAAAACTCAATACAATAATCCCTACTCTCCACCCTACTATATTGGGTCATGGACCCTCATGGGCTCTCACCAAACCCTCGAGCAAGAATATACATTGCCCACCACTCTAATCAATCGTGAAATCAATATTGCGTACACGAGGATATGAATGTCTATTTGACCATTGTCACTGATTTTCCATTCCCACCTACATACCAAAACCCACAGAATAGAATAGATCTTGATATCAAGATTCACCAATGAAATAGCAGATTTAGTATTTTTGAACTATTCATAGAAAATTGAAGCCATGAATGAAACAATATAGCCAACACTTGCCCACATGCCAAAACCCATAAAACTATATAGTCTTTTGACCAAGAATCGACACAATCAAACAATATTAGTTTCAAGAGCTAGCCACATGGAGAAACCCGCATAACATGCGAATTCAACATAGGAAATGCAACAATCCCCTTTTAAAAATATCATAAACTGTTTTAGAAATACTCCACGAATGGGTTTTCCAATATGCACTTCTTTCGATTTCCTTTAATTACACCTCTTCCCACTTGGTTTCTCTTCCCTCTGTCCTCTCTCGATGGTTTCTTAAAAATGAACATAGAACTATCACAACCCACCCCGGCTATGGAAATTTTATGAAGGTGGTTGGATGTTATCTTCTATTCTTTGCATGCCTTTATGGTTGCAAAAGGTGTGGGTTGTGATAATTCTTATATATATACATATAGATATACATATACATATACATATATATGTATATGTATATGTATATGTATATGTATATGTATATGTATATGTATATGTATATATATATGTATATGTATATGTATATGTATATGTATATGTATATGTATATGTATATGTATATGTATGCATGTATATGTGTGTGTGTATATGTATGTATATATGTGTGTGTGTGTGTGTTTCTGTGTATATATATATGTATCTATATATACATATATATATGTATATGTTTATATATGTGTATATATATACATATGTATATATATGTATATATATGTAAATATATATATATGCACAATACGTTATTGAAAATTGCATAGACATTTGCTTTGTTCCCCAAGGACTTTAAGCGCAGATGTTACTTGCACCATCAACACTAAATGGAAACCATACAATGATTAATGTTGATGCCATTTTGCTAGCCTCCTCTACTGCCATGACAAACACTTTTTAAATTTAAAAAGAAAAACAAAACAACACCTGCTACACAGTGTCGGAGGCCTAGAAACACGAAGGCTGGGAAAAATTCCAACCAATGTTTCCCATGGCCCAATGCTAATTTTTGTTGTTTAGCTTTGGCTATATACTTTCATTTACAATGCATAATAAAATAGCTGAAATTATAGAGTCAATGTTGTTTGCAAAAAGGAATTCTTCTCGATATGGCTGTGCTCAAGAGGCTATACTATTTGAATTTTTGATAGGGTCCTAGTAAATACATTTATGTAAGTATATATATATACACTTATCTAAAGAATATATATATTTGATAGAGAAGAATGCATTTTTGGATAACAATATAAATTGTATGATATTAAATATTTGATTATGCATTGCAAAGAGTGGAATATAGCCAAAGCTATCGAACAACAGTTAGATTGTGTTGTGGAGAACAACACAAACTATTTAAATATATTTCAATCATTTACATAAAAAAAAGACATAAATGAGACAATATTATATTTTGTTGTGTGTAGATTTGTATGTAAACTGAAGTAGATGTAAGCAATGTGCATCTGTATTCTTCCCAATGTTTATTGTTTTCTAAAAATAGTTATTTATGTGAATCTTGACATGACATACTTCAAATGTTATACTTCATATCAATTGTTATATGCAACATTCAAGCCTTTTTTGCTAATTATTTGTTTTCTTTTGTACTCTTGGTGTTTCTAGGGGAAAAAAGGAGGAATTTTAAAATTGAAACAGTGAACTTGGAGTACCAAATTGTATGTTAAGTATTATTTGAATCATTAAAGCCCTTGTTATTATTAATCATTTTTTTCTATATTGTTAATGGTTGTGTAAAAAAATTAAGTTCCCATGTTGTGTTTGGAAGTCATAGACCTTCTAGCTAGCCGTTGGCGTTGCAACTCTTCATTCCTAAAAGAGTAGATAGAGCAATGTCGGTGGTCTCTAGCTCTTCCAAGGCTGGCGAACAATCCTCAAGTAGAATTCTTGTAAGTGTATTTGTTGTTTATTCTATTGTTGCTTCCAATTATCTTGTTAGTTTCTCATGTACACCAAACAAATCAAAAAAATACTTCATTTGCATTAACAATTACTATGATATATATTCCAACTTATTTATATTTGAACTGTCTTTCTTGTTTCCCCTTCAATTTATTGGCCTTTTTTGAGTAACTTAGATCTTTGAGGGGAAAATTTCGTAGTTTCCAAATGTGTCAATATTGTTGTTTCTTTTTAGAGTTGAGTCATTGTTATAGACATCTCATTGCTACCACTATGTTGAGTTTAATTGCCTTGTAGGCTAAAAATGTGAATCTAGCCTTAACAAGAGATGTGCTACACTTTATAGATGTTGGAGATGTTGTCCCATATCTAGTCCTCCAACTAATGTCTTACCAAAAAATAGGAGGTGATCAAAGCCCAATCGAACGGTACAAAGTCATCCTATCTGATGGAACCCACATGCAGATGGGAACTTTTCCTGTAAAATACAATGACCTTTTGTTTACAAGTGAATTGAAAATAGGTTTGATTGTGTTCTTGACAAACTATTTGTCTAGAAATCTGTAGGAATTGAGGTTTGATATAGTTCTTCCTTGCTTGTTCTTGTAGTTTCCTACTTTCTTGTTTGTGGGGGCTGCCTTTTAAATTATTTAATGTTTGTTTCATTCCAGGGAAATTGTCATACTATCCCTAAATGTGAAGATGATAGATTGTCGACTAATTTGAAAACCTAAATATTTTTTTAGAGATCAATAAAAACAAAGAGTTGGCTATGAGTCGCCCTCCCCATCCAAACAAGCCTCCATCTTTAGAATTGATACATTAACAAGGAAACAAGATGCTTCTACAAAAATCAGCCCTATTAAAGGGTTCAATGTTTACCAAACCAAATGGATGATAAAAGGCCGTGTAGCAACAAAGAGGGATATGCACCATTATAGCAAGCAAGGGCATGAGGGGTAGGTATTTAACTTTGATATCATTCCTGATGAGGGCACAAAAATATAGATTACATGCTTTAATGAGATTGCAGATATGCATTATGATAAGGTTGAGGTTGGACATACTTATTATGTGTCAAAGGGATTGATGAGACAAGCAGACAAAAAATTTAATAAGTTAAACAGTCAGATGGAAATCATTCTAGATCAAAGTTCAATGTTAAAGTGCTACGATCATGAGGCCTTTGTGCCACAGAAAGTATTTTATTTCACACCATTAAATCAAATTGCAAATTGCACTAATAACAGTTTAATTGATGTTATTGGCACTATGGTGCATGTGGGAATGGTTTCGACCATACAAAGAAAAGATCAGTCCCAAACAATTCAGAGGACTATTAAACTTAATGATTTTTCATCATTTTCAATTGATTTTAATTTGTGGGGCTCAAAATAGGAAGCAAAGGGTCATGAGTTAGAGAGGTTGTAAACCCCTGGTTCAGCTCTCATCCTTGTTGTGAAAAATGCACGTGTTGGGTAATTCAATGGAGTTGTTCTGAACACAGCCATAGGGACTCTTCTATATATAAATCCTAACATACCAGAGGCACAACCATTGATCGAGAGAGGCTATATTGATCCACTTTCTATTCATCCCCCTCATCCAGTCCCTTGTAAGGTCACTTTTGGAAATGGGAGTCTCTATTGCATATATGTTTGACCACTGCCTTGGCTTGCCAGAGACTTTACAAGCTACTCTCAAGGCAATAGTAAAATTTATAAAAAAATATGCATTTAGTTATGTTGCATGCCCATTGGAGATGAATGGTAGGCAATGCAAAAAAAAGTGTGAACAATCTGAGAAAAATACATGGTTTTCCCCAAAATGCTAGAGAACAATAGTTGACTGTGACTTTCGATATTTATTGCAACTAAAGATCAAAGACCACACAGGTGAGCTTTGGGCAACTACTTTTGATGAAGTTGCAACAATCCTATTACAAATTTCAGAAAAATACCATTTGCATGCTGCAATATGAGTCTACCACTAAAATGAGTGTTGAGTTTGTTATCAATGTTGTCACCTACACAACATTTGTTTTCACAGTCCTAATCAAAACTCACACTTATAATTTAGAAACAAGACTGAAAAAAACAATAGTGGTGGTTACAAAGCTTAACTTTTAAGCTGAGTGCAAGCTCTTACTATCAATTTTTTCTACTATTTTTGCCACCATGCAGTAGGCTCTGGAGATAGTTGTCGTATTTCCTTTTGAAGACTAATACAACCGTGGCTAATTGGGACTTTGTATATTTCTTTTAGTTCATCTTGGTTCAACATTTAGTTTGTTTAATTCCCTCGCACTCCTTGTCGCATCAAAAAGACATTTTCCCTCTACCGCTATTGCTTTGTTATTTGTTTGAGTGGTTATATATTAAGGTGTTGAAGTATAACTTATAATTTCTAAGTTAAAAAGGTACAGTTATTTTGTTTTCTATTAATTATGTTGGCTATAATTTCCTTACGTTTTAAGTGTATATTTCTGATTTAATTTTATACTATTTATTTATATAGAGTTTTTTTCCTTTTTAGGAGATGTATTGCTATCTACACCTGCTCATTGTGACATAGATTTTGGGACTCGAGATGCTTGCTCTCTTCCTAAGATTTTTCACCTAGGAAGAGAGAGATTTAGGGTTCCAAAATGAACACTCAAATTAGGATGTATGCAATGTTGTTTAATGTAAATGTACTTAACTAAATGCAATTAACTAATTGAAATGAACTAAAATGAATGTAAAAGTGCAATTTAAGCTATGTTTGAAAACACATTGTGATATGAAAACTACTATGAAAATGGAGAAATTGAAAGAAGTATGCAAAACAGAAAGAGATGGATGAAATCAGAGTGCACCTGGATGAAATGTGAGTTGTCTGGAGTGTCTGGAATGCTGATGAATTTTTTACTAGTTTTTCATAGTGGGACTCATTCACCCAGAGTGGTAAATCATTCCTATTGATGAAAAAGTGTTGGGAATTGATTTCTGACAGTCGGGATCTTAGATCTGACAAAATACAGATTTTTATGTCTCAGGTGGGACTCATTCGACACCCATGGTGAATGGGTTCCACCTGGGACCTAAAACCAAGTGTCAAAAATAATGTTGTGTTTAATGTTGTTTGTTGGGATAATATGCAAAAATAGACTTAATATAAGCATATGAGGGCATAAAGGGACAATATAAAATATGAGAAAGGTGTAAATAAGGAGATTTGCCTAGAAAAGTGTGAAGGCTTGTTACAAGACTTTACAACACTTCAATATAGGATTTGTTGATGTGTAAAAAGGTGATTTTTAGGTAAATTGTATTAAATAGAGTCTAGAAGAATGTAGAAATGTCTTACAACACTTCACAAAACCTTCACAAGAGGTCATTCTTTGAATTTTAGTACCTAAATAAGCATGTCCAAGCCATGATACAACATAAAATTAGAGAAACACAAATCCAACACCATGAAAGAAGACCTAAAAGGCCATCAAAATGAAAAGGGGCCATTTTTCTATGACACACTCATATATCTACTTGTGGACATAGCTGTATGTATGTGTGCATTTACATATGCATATAGATAAATATACATGCATGCAATTGAGATTTCCCTGTGTTATACAACTTGCTGGTACATATGTGTTTGGATATATATGCATATATGCATACACAATTCAATATTTACAACTATATGTGAGTTGTTCTAAAGAGAATGTTCTTTTTATCTTGTTTACAATGTTCTTAGTGCATAGAATATCTTGACAGAGTTTTGTGTAGATATATGTGTCGATGATGTATTTGTCTATATAACTATCATGTCTGGCTAACCATCTAATGCTTACTACATCTTCTTGCTAATACTTTGTGATCCCTAATGATAGTGCCATGTTGGATGTGGATGTAGTATGCTTCATGCCTATAATGTTTGTTATGTATGTTATGCAGCTCAATCCACAACCTAGTGTTGAACAATGCATTTTTGAAACTACTACAATCTCCTCGCTTATTTTGGTCAGTTTTAAATAGAAAGTATTATTGCACAACCACTGGAAATATATGTAGCACATACATAAGACAATCTTTGCATGGTATGTTGTGAAAGGTGACACTTTTTTCCTGTGTCCATGCAAATCAAAAAGCTCGAGTTATAGAGGTTGCCTTCTTTTCTATAAGTCAGAGTTGATTATTGTTCTCTAAATTAGGGTATATTTTTCCCTTTCCTCTTTTCTAGCATGTCCCCTGTGATAATTTTCTGCCAGTGCTTCTCTTCAAAAACATGTCTGTGGTTTGCATGGGATTCTTAGCATGAATTTTTTTCTATGCTTCTTTGTATGGCATAATATTTCCACCTATGTTTGCAACAGAATAAAATTCTTAACATAATCCAGTCTTCCTTTTATGGTCTGTTGCTCATTATCCTAGGTTTTTTTCACCCATATATGCACCTCTTCAGAAAGGCTTAGATTTGGCTCAAAGGTTAGGCATACAAAAACATTGCACCGAATAGCAATCAACTAAATTGCTTGCCTCAACTGTGTAGACCTACCTTTGTATTTTGCTATAAACTATAGGATAGATATCGACAATTACAGTGCACTATAAATCAAACAAGATAATCTTCTCCAACAAAACTATTCATTATCATCATCATCAAAAGTTGCTCTTCTTTACAGTAAGTGAATTGCTTCTCCTTTCCTCTTCACCTCTATGCATATAGAATTTGGACCCTCTCTCGATTCACTTCATTATCATTTTGTATATGTGACATGTAATTGTCCTATTACATATATTCTTCTTATAAATTATATAGCCACTTAAATTTCCTGTTCTAGATATTGCTTGCCAATAAAGCATGTTTGCAGTACCAAAGTTCACAATTTCCTTCTGTGTAGGTTTATCCCATTGAAACGATTTTAGATTACAGCTACATTGTATTTGTATACAAGATGTAATGCTCCCCAAAAATGCTAAATCGCTTTACGATCTCATGTTTACATATTGTATGTCCTTCACCTATATTCCATTTATATATAATGTAAACCTGCGTATCTTTTTTTCCATTTCTCATTTCACAACTCCATGTCAAATTATAACAAATGTATAACGTTCATTTCCACTAAACAAATTCCCTCGAATGCTATACCATTTCCTTAAACATTCACCAAAGTGGTGCACAATTAATGTTACTACTCAAGGGTTTTCTCATAGCTAATGATGCTCCATAACCTAATATGCTAGGCTGGAGAGTAGGATTCCTTTTATGTGTCCAGAATCCAATCCATTTTGTACAAAAGGCAATTCTACAATTTCTTTACTTACTTTGTTCTACTACAACTCCATTGCCTCTCATTTTTAATTAATTCTATAAGTCTTTATATTTTATCATTTGTTTATTCTCTACTAATCAAAACAATTTTCCTTTGTAGGCCTTTTCATCTGATTAGATCTTGTATTGAGTCATTGGCGGCTGAAACATTACTCTCACCATTGATCATAGTGGTGGACAGTTTATTTTCTTGCTTGGGGGTTTGGTGAGAGTGCACGATGCCCCATGAGGAAATATGGTAGGGTGGAAATCAGGCCTTGATTTTTTTTAGCCATAGTGTATTCTCCCACACACACCAAGTATGGCTAAATTATAATCACTCCATTCAATAGAACTATAGCTATGAGTTTTACCTTCCCATTTTCATGGTTATTATGCAATAAAATAGTTAATGTTGTGTGGTTCATTCTATTTTTGAATAATCAGGTCACAGTAAACTTCACACTTTTTATTCTTGTAGACCATATTCTAGCCATAATGCAGTGTTTGATGAACTACTCTATTACAAACAACCTTTCAAAATAATGATAGTGACTAGAAAATCAGTGACAATGGCCAAATGGACAATCATATCCTCATGTACGCTATATTGATTGTAATAAGCAATATTCATTTCGCCATTGATCAGAGTGGTGGGAAATGTATATTCTTGCTCGGGAGTTTGGTAAGAGCTGATGAGGCTCCATGACCCAATATGGTAGGGTGAAGAGCAGGCCTTATTGTGTTGAGTTTTATTTTATAGTTTTTTATGTATAGATTGCTATCTTTCTCACATAGTATTCACAAAAAAATAAATTTTTTTAGGTTGTGGTTACAATGTACTAAAATAGTTCATCTTATAAACTTTATGTTAGCCTACATTGACCATTGTTGATAATTGATCTCTTGCTTAAGCTATATCGTTCCATAGAGGGGGCTAGGAAAATAGAGTGGTTATACAAGAGGCCAGCGAAATGTCATTAGCATTGATTGTTGTATGGTTTTCATGTAGTGGTGATCATGCAAGTAATATATGTTTTAAAGTCCTCATAAAACAAAATGAATGTCTGTGCAGTTATCGATAACGTATTTTTTGGTCTCATTCTCTAGGTTTATGTTGTTGTTGAAGGTGGCTATGGAGGCCTACAAAACAGCATCAGCATTAATTGTTGTATGGAAACCACATAGTGTTGATGGTGCAAGTAACATTTGTTTTAAATTCCCCGACATACAAAACAAATGTTTGTCCAGTTATCAAGTGTATTGTTTGGTTTCATTGTCTAGGTTTCTATTGTTGTTGAAGGTAGACGTTAGTCAGCATTGCAAGCTTCTTTGGGAATCTCTTTGAAGGTGGTTGGATTTTATCTTGTGTTCTTTTCATGTGTTCATGGTTGCAAAAGCTCTGGGTTCTGATAAATTTGTGTTCATTTTTTGTAGGCATTGGAGAAAGAATGGAGGGAAGAGATAGCGAGCGAGTAGAGATGTAATTGAAGGAAGTAGGAAGAGGTGTATAATTTTTATTCTTCCGCCTCCATCACTACTTGGTCTTAGTTAGTTCTATAATCTCTTCATATTCGCAGTTGCTCCAAAGAACATGCTTCTCCTTTAGGAGAGAGAGTTCAAGAAGTGGGATGTTGATATTCCAGTATAGATGCTAAACAGATGAATGAGCTTTCAAACAACTATGAAGATGAAGAGATGATAAGATTGGCTAAGACAATGGGAACATTGATTTCACCATTCATCATAGTACTGGCCACCCAATATTAGAGAGCAAGCCTCATTTTGTTATGTATATGCATATATATGACATAAGTTTTAAGGAAGTAAATAAAACATCATTTCTCAATCCTTTATTATGGATGTGCATACCACTCTCCAAAGCTTTCATCAAATAATTATACCAACCAGTTGATTGGCTTGTCTATGCTACCAAATTTTTCATACATGTCTCTAAAAAATTGGTATATACTCCTCCCACATTGATATCTCTTTGAAACTATTTTGGTTTTCATCTCTATTTCTAAATTACCTCATCACTAAAGCTACCTCATCACCAATGTTGTGATATATTTAAAATGTTTCCTTGATTAGTCTACCTACAAGTGATTCTAACCCTTCTCTCCACTGTTTCAAGACTCTTTACTCAAGGCTAAGTTAGCAACATGGGGAAAGGTGCAGCCTATCTTATAGAGCATCTACCAAAAACAACAAACCATCAACAGTACTTTTGACCCTAAACACAACTTGAGAAGATCAATTGATAATTCACCAAAAACTCATTTCAACTCTCAACAAAAACCCTTCATTTTTAGAGCATTGCTATAAAGCATCAAATCATCAAACTTGTCTCCAAACCTTTATCAAACTCAAAAACATCTCAACCATCATCATTTTAATAGGAACAAAGCAAAAACCTAATTAGGAAACTCTTAATCCATTCATGCATTCAACAAGCACCAATTTACTATTCAAAGCAACTTGCTCCACAAGGAAAAATGATAACAAACCAACCATTTATGCTTCTAATCTTTTACTAGACTTCCAAGAAACTATAATCATCATGCTTTAGATTGAAATATTAAACCAAATACCTTGTGAGAAAACTCTAAAACATTCAATCTTGATCAACATGCATACTCAAGTCACCAATTTGCACCATGGTTCCACATTACTCAAAACACCAAAATAAAAAACTTGCTTTCTAAACTTTGTTCAAGCATTAAGACATATCTACCAACATCACTTAGACAGATTCAAACAAAAATTCATCAGTCAAATCACCATTTGTACAGAATTACTCTTTTTAACAGTCAAGGCACCAAATTCCTAGTGGTGCAACTTTTGTTATGTAACTCGTGTGACCAAACGGACTGTTCCAACGCATCTGAATAGGTATTTTTATGCTAGGAATGGTCCTCTTTTGCATGCAAACACACAGAATTGCTTTGAGCTACGTTCAACCGAATCGATCCCTTACTAGTCGAAAGTGCAAAATGGCTACAAACTTCAGCATGATATTACTCGGATACCACAATGCTTACAAACTTTTCGTTTGATCCTATGGGATTGCATTAGGCCCCTCTATAATAACCTCTCTCAGTTTTTGCTATCTTAGAGGCATTCTCCCATGGTGGCAAATTTTCACTTGGGGGAAAAGTTGTCAAATGCAAGTAGTTGAAATTTGCAAAGTGGTGCAACTTTCATTCTGCAACTCATGTGACCAAACAAACTATTCCAACCTATCTAAATAGGTATATTTACACTAGGCCTATGGTCCTCTTTCACACCCAAACACGTGGAATCGCTTTGAGCTATGTTAAGTCAGATCGATCCCTTAAGATTCCAAAGTGCAAAATGGATACAAACTTCAGCATGTTGTTACTTGGATACCATGATGTTTAGAAACTTCTTGTCTAATCCTATGGTATTTTTTTGGGCCCCTCTACAATAACCTCTCTTGGTTTTCACTATCTCAGAGGCATTTTCCTGTGGTGGAAAATTTTCACTTGGGGAAAAAGTTATCAAATGCAAGTAGTTGAAAGTTACAAAGTGGTGCAACTTTTTTTCTGCAACTCATGTGTCCAAATAAAATATTCCAACACATCCAAATAGGTATGTTTACACTATGCATGGTCCTCTTTCACACCCAAACACGCGAAATCGCTCTAAGCTATGTTCAACCAAATCAATCCCTTAAGAGTCCAAAGTGCAAAATGGCTGCAAACTTTAGCATGTTGTTACTCAAATACCATGATGCTTAGAAACTTCTCATCCAATCCTATAGGATCACATTGGGCCCCTCTATAATAACCTCTCTCGATTTTCTCTATCTCAAAGGAATTTTCCTGTGGTGGTGAATTTTCACTTAGAGAAAAAGTTGTCAAATGCAAGTAATTGAAAGTTGCAAAGTGGTGCAACTTTCGTTCTGCAACTCGTGTGACCAAGCAAACTATTCCAACATGTCTGAATAGGTATTTTAACACTAGAAATGGTCCTCTTTATCACCCAAACATGTGGAATTGTTCTGAACTATGTTCAACCGGATCGATCCCTCAAGGGTCCAAAGTGCAAAATGGTTGCAAACTTTAGCATGTTTTTACTTAGATACCATGATACTTAGAAACTTCTCATCTAATCCTATAGGATCAAGTTGGGCCCCTCTACAATAACCTCTCTCAATTTTCACTATCTCGGAGGCATTTTCCCATGGTGGAAAATTTTCGCTTGGGGAGAAAGTTGTCAAATGCAAGTAGTTGAAAGTTGCAAAGTGGTGTAACTTTCATTTTGCAACTCGTGTGACCAAACAGACTACTCCAACACATCTGAATAGGTATTCTTACACTATACATGGTCCTCTTTCACACTGAAACATGTGAAATTTCTCTAAACTACGTTCAACTGGATCGATCCCTTAAGGTTCCAAAGTGCAAAAGGGAAGAAATCTTTGACAAACTATTACTCAAAAATCGTGATGCTTAAAAACTATTTTTCTAATCCTACGGGATCATGTTGGGCCCCTCTACAATAACCTCTCTCAATTTTTGTTATCTCAGATTCATTTTCCTGTGGTGTCCAATTTTCACTTGATGGAAAAAATGTCAAATGCAAGTAGTGTAGTGGGCCCTCTATTGAATATTGTTGTTGTAGAGTAATTGCAAGGCCTGTACGGCCTGATGGTGACTCCAAATTGATTTAAATTGTTTTTTCAGTGTCTTATCTATCATTTTGACTGAGTTTGAGGCATTCGCATTAGGGATGTAGAATCTTATTGAGTTTTCCCTATAGGTGGGTCTAAAACTCCAATTTAAAGGTTTTGAAGACATCGAAATATTATTATGGCCCATTCCACTGACTGTAACTCCTATATCTAAGTGGAATGGGTCTGATATGGTAGGATTTAGTTGATTGAATGGTTTTGAGAGTAGGAGAGGTCATTTTGGAGTTTGGGCATGATGCCCTAATTGTAAAATTTGAATGTTTTGAGTGAAATTTGATGGTTAAAGGTAGGTAGGTGAGGAAAACTCTTAGGGAAAATTTTTTTGGTGATAGATTAAGTATGTGCAGGCCATTTGAAGCATGTTTGATGCATTGGTGAAGTGTAAACAATTTGGGAAGTGGGATTTTCAATAAACCCCTTTGTAACTAACTAAAAATGAGGGTTGTGTATAAAGAGGACTTAGTGAGCGGTTCATTGGCTAAAATTTGTAGATTTGGTAGTTTAATAGATTGGTAAATGACATTCCATAGGTATTTTGGATTGGCAGATTGTTTAGAGGAGATTTTCTTTGTAAATTAGGCCTATTTGGCTTAAGTGGACAACAAAGAAGCATTAGTTTGAGGGATTTGTTCCAAAAGAGTTATATGAGCTTTTGAGATATGTTTTGGTATGCCTTAAAGGATGTCTAAAAATATAATTGGTTAATGGGTTTGAGATCAAATTTTTGAGATAGGTCCAAGAAACTAGGTCTGTGGACCTCAAGGCAAATAGTGAAGTTGTGAATGGAATCACCCTAGTTAGGGTTTTGGAGATCAAAGGCTTGTTGAAAGCAGTTAAATTTGTGATTGGTAATTGATGGCCTCCCTAATCTGCATCACTTCTCTCCTATTGCAATTTTGGGTGGATTATTACTTTCAAAGTATTGGGAATGCTTTTCCTATTTTCTAGTTGGAAGTTGTCATTCTAAAAGGCTCATATCTTGATATATTTTATACTCATTATTAATCAATTATCAAGTTAATAATCAGTGCATTTATTTATAGTTAATCTTTTCTTTTCAATTTGTGCAATTTTGGAATTTGTAACTCTACTAGTATTCCTAGAAATATTAAATTTGTTTAGCATTAATCAATTAATATTCAAGAAAAACCATGAAGGACAACAATGATCAATTCTAGGGCTAACAAATTAATAAGTATACATGTGAATAATTCAAGCATGTACATGTGAATAAAGGAAGCACAATTACTCATAAACACATAAGACTTGTAGTATACACACGAATACATAGTATTCGCAAATTAATACAAAGTATATCCATGAATACAAGGTATATGCATGAAAACATGTAAGTCACAAAATATACATTGGAATACATGTAAGTCACAAAGTATACATGTAAGTTGTAAACCATACACTTGAATACACATAACTCATATCTATTGAACCATGGAGTTATAATGCAAATATGGAAACCATCGATAATATAGATTTGTATTAACCAAATATCCATATAGGCATACATCAATATATGTCAATATAAGTATAAAATATAGGTACAAAAGAGCCATATAGGCTTACGAGTACCATATAGGCATACAATGTAAAATATATCTAATACAAAATATGTACAAAAATGCCATATAGGCATACAATAAAGGGCTCTCGAATCAAAAGTTATCCCTCTCTAGGCTCTTGAAATAAAATCTTTCCCTTTGCTTGTCGATCGAATGGCAATATGTCTATCACTCATTTATGCTATAGTCAAGGAGTGCTCCTGCTACTCATCCTAGTGTTTAGTTCTTGGTGAAGTCTTATTTGTTATGTAATAAGAAGTAAAGACATTAATATATAGAAAAAAAAAAAAAAAAAATGATATATTTAACAAATATATGCTTACCATACATGATCACTCTCTGTGCTTGAGCACCTACACCTCATCCTCCATTTTTGCTCATTTAATGAAAAAATGTTGTTAGGAGGTTAGAATTAGTATTTTTGAGTCTTTTTGTCATTAATAAGGTCAATCAAGACCATTGAGAAGGATCTAGGGTGAGTTTTTGAGTTTTGAGTCAAAATATGCAAAAATGCAATCTTGCACTAAAAGTTGCTTTTGTAGCCTTTGAAGGCAAAAATGTGAATTTTTATGTAATTGTGCAAGGTTTGGGGTCTTAATAATGTAATAAGGCTAATTCCAAGCCATTTGAATGGTTTTTAAGGTCTTAGGTCTTTAGGATTGCAAAGTTGCTTCAAAATGCAAAGTTGTCATAAGGAAATTTGGCGTAAAATCAGCATTAATGATGTAATTTCATTAACTAATGGTTCCCTCCTTCAAAAATCAGTTGAGGGCAGTTGTAAATGATGGGAAACAAGTTTAAGAAGCCTCCCTTGGGTCGAGGTTGGGCTGTTGTTGGCAGTTTTGAAGTTTTGAAGCATTTAATAAGAAGAAAACTTTGTTTTTTCTATTTTTTACAGCGTTTTTTCCTGATCCCGTGCTTGGTACGGTCTGGTACATCATTGTACGGACTCCAAATTGAAATTTTTTGAAAGAGGGAAGAATCTACTTTCTTTTGGTGGTGATTTTTCTCGTTTTCATTAAGAATTGAATAAGTTACATCAATTTTAGTGAAAGTGGGTCTGAAATCTTGCAAAACAAGGGTTTGGTCACCAAAATGGATGTAATTCCCATTTCCACCGTGGGAAAAATCTAAAAACTGGTGGATTGGTATATTTAGGACTCCTTTACATTCTTCAATTTTTTTCATATTGAAAAATGGAGTTTTGCAAAAGTTATGTGATGCCCTAGGTCTGGTTTTACCTTGAAACAGTCCAGAAAATGATCATTTGTAAGCTTTTCTTTTGATTTCTGAGTATTTTAAAGAAATAGAATGAATGAAATATGTGAAAGGGGTCTTGGGGAACCTTTTGGAGTCTTTTAAAGGCATTAGGGGTGTTGGGGTGTGCCTTGACAAGTTGAAAGCTTCCTTGTACATGCCTAGTTAAGCCTTGTTTATGGCTTGTAAATCAATCTTTTGATACATTTGCTTTGGGTGTTTGATCCTGTGCTTTTGGGAACTTGTGGGGGATCTTGTTAGAAGTCTAAAACCTGATTTCATTGTCTAGTTAATGCCTTTAATAAGTTTTTATTTTGACTGTCCTATTTGGCAATGTTGCAAGGTTGCATGGGCTTGTGTAAGAGTGATGAAAGAATGGGAGTTTTTGAGTGTAAAGTCAGGTTATTTGGTCTTGTTTTGACATTTTGAGAGTGTACACAGCATCCCCAAGTCCTTCAAACATGTCTGGTTATGTGAGTTGAGTTGGGTGATCAAGTTTCTTGTTGGAAGGAATAGTGAAGTTGATGTGTGCATTTAGAGAAGCTATTGGAAAAAGGTATTGCTTCCCCTGCCACTCTGCATCATAGTGGTATCAGAGCAGGGAGTAGGTTTTGGTTTGCATTTTGCAGGTTGAAGAAAAGGAAAGGTTGACAAGATGCCTCCAAAGAGCAAAGATATGGCTAAAGAGATGAGGGAGATGAAGGAAAGGCATGCAAGAGAACTCAAAGAGTTGGAAGAGAGAGTCATAGCCCTGGAGACAAACAAGAGAAGAGATGCTGAAGAGAGTGAGCCAGAAGAAGAGGAAGATGAGGAGTTTGAAGACATGGAAGAAGAACTTGATCCAGAAGACCAAAGAATGGCAAAGTTGTTGAAGGCAGTGAAAGGTGACAAGCCTAAGGTAAAACTTGATGTTTCTAAATATGGTGGTAGTCTAAATGATGAAGAACTACTTGATTGGATTGCTGCATTAGATAACCATTTTGAATGTGAAGAAGTTCCTGAAGAGAAAAGAGTAAGGATTGCAAAGACTAAGTTGCAGGGTCATGCTTTGGTATGGTGGAATTACTTTCAGTCTGAGAGGAGGAAACAAGGAAAGTCTAAGATCACATCATGGGACAAGATGATATCTAAACTCAAAGGTAAATTCTTACCAAAAGATCACCAAATTCAAATGTTTAAAAAATTGCAAAGTTTGAGGCAAAGGGAAATGGATATTAAGTCCTATACTGAGGAGTTTTATAAATTAAGTTTGAGGTCTAGTCATCATGAGAAAAAAAAAAAAAAAATTGCTAGGTATATTGGTGGTTTGAGGCTTAATATACAGGATGAATTGGTTTTGGCTAACCCTAGAAGTGTAGAGGATTGTTATCAAATGGCAATCAGGGTGGAGGAGAAGTTTAAAA
>VDFB02293438.1:0-16863 GCA_007258455.2 Sequoia sempervirens
TATTGGATTTTGTTGGTTTTCACCTATTTTTGTAGGGTGGTGTTCTATGTTGGGTTCCCTTGTTAATTTTTCCTTTATTTCTTGCTACCAATCTTTCTTTTACAATTTCATGATCTCACCATTTATGACTTTATTTTTTCTTAGAAGCTTACTACTGGTGAGTCTCACTCCTCTTTTTTGGTGGTCTCATTTTCTATGACCCACTAGTATTCTACCTCTATGGCTGATTTTTAATGGGTACTGGCCCTTCCAATCTTAATCCAATAAAAAAAATATATGTGGGAATCTCAATCTCATTTCACCCATTTTATGCATTTCTTAGGTCAATCAGACATATTGTAGGATTGGATTTATTTCCTTTAGTTTTGATTGGTTTAATTATTTTTTGTTCCAAATCTTGGCATACACACACATAATCATTTAAGAGCATATAATAATCAAATCATATATAAAAATAATTATAAAGATACAAGTTTGAAGAATGTATCATGTAAGAAAATTAAAAGCTATAGATAATATTAGAGAATATGAATGTTGTACCTTACATAGAAAATAAAATTGTAGTGCAAGATCAAGTGGCTTGTTATCATCCATGTAAGTATATGAGTTGTCAACACTCCTATATTCCCCCATTGTGACATCTAAAAAAATGACCATATAAATTTTGGTAAAGTGTCTAAATTAGATTAAATAGAGATAAAATAGAGGACATAATGTTATGATAAGTGGTAAGACCCCACAAATATACATGTAATATCAAAATAATGGGGTGATTCTCCATGGTATTGTAGACATGTGAAATTAGCATCATGCATTTAATTAATTTATATTCATCCATTCATCAAATAAAACAAGTTTATTTGATTAATCTCTAAATTCCCCCATTTAAATTAAATAAATTCATCTTTAACATTAACATCATCCCCTTTAGCTAAATAAATCAAAATATTTATTTAACTAAGTCTAAATCATTTTCTATCTCCTTTTGATTTATTTTAATCCATAAATCTAAATCAAATAGGTCAAATCACCTAATCTTCACTTAAGTTAACTAAATAATGATTAATGTTAATCTTAATCTATGTCACATCCTCTAGCTTATCCCACTTGCACAAATCAATCATTTAATTGATTATTAAATCTTCTAATTTCCATCAACATGGCATAAAAGTGGAATATTCCCCCATTTCAAATCTCCCTCTCAAATGGTTTGTCCCTTCCAACATAGCATTAACTCCCCTCTTACATGTCCCCCACTTGGCATTTAAGACCCTTTCTTCTCCCTCCAACAAGCCAAATTTCAAATTTGAAAAGCCACCTAATGTCATTTATTGGCACATTGGTCAAAACATGCACATCCTTGGCCCATTCACATGGTGACAAGTGGCTCCTTCATATTGGTTGGGCTTTTATCCCACATTCATCCCTTTTACCTCTTCTCTCATCAAACTCTTCTATAAATAGAGAGGATATCCTTCATTTCATCATCCACAACTTCATGCAAAGTTACTATCTTCATATTGAGAGCTAATTCTGTCATTTTCATAGCATTGCATCTTCATCATTGGCTTGTCAAGGGTTGGGAAAGGGTCACTTTTCACATCAAATTGGCACCAATCCAATATGGAATATGTATACATTGGGTTTCTTTTATGCTTTCAATTAGTTGGTTTTTTTTTTTTGAGCCATGATCTATTATTTCATAGGAGTATTTGTAGGTTTTCATAATTTGAACTAACCCATTGCTGATTATTATTTATTTTTAGGTTGTGTGCAAATTTATGGTGCTCACAGGTATAAATATGGTTCCATAATCTAGAAAAGTGGAAACCATGTTTCCATCAAATTTAAATATAAAATTAATCTATTAGTGAAATGTATGCAATATAGAGATGTAATCATTGATGTGTGGGATATAGAAAATGGAAAAAAAATCTCCCCCTCTATCTTAAATGTTAAAGTTATGGCATTGGGGTTAACTAGATATACATAAGAAAATTATGGTCCCCACATTTATGTATAAATATTTTAATAAACTAGTAATATGTAATGGTGTAAGACAGGATTCTTTTCAACAATATGGTTACTATATAAGTAAAATATTTTTATTTAGGATAATATGTTACCTAACTAGTTCCTATCTAGGTCATATTCATACTTAGTTTATGACATAACAGTTAACATTGGAGAATGTGTGTCCTAGGTAAGTGACCTAGGATCCATTTTTGATAGGGTGAATGGGTCCTCACTTAGGCCTAGGACCTAAATTTAAACAATTTTTTTTTGTAGTTTTTTAATGATTTCAAATGTGTATTCACATTTCATCTTTTGTTATTTGAATTTTAGGAATTAATCTTAATATATGTATAAATAAGAGGTCATTTCACTATGTTTCATCCTAAAATTTTCAAGAGAGCATTCCTATAGATAGTTTATGATATTAAGAGAATTCAAGAGAATTTTCAAGGAATTCAAGGGCATAATTATTGAATATTATTGCAACAAACAAGATTCCATTATCATTTCAAAGCTTTCTTGCATCATGCATTTTTGAGCTAATATGGTGATGTAGAGTTAAATATTTATTCAAGCATATCAAATAAAGTATTCCAAGACAAGTTTCAAGATAAAGATTCACATCCATTGAGGCCACTTCATGCTAGTTTTATATTTTCACTCCAAGGTTTAATCAAGGGTGTAGTGCATGGTGACATTGCATTGCATTGTTCATTCATAATTTCCTTCATGCTACTTGATTTCATTTCAAAGTACAAATAGTCCAACAAGGCTTGACCAAGGAAAACCCCCAATCACCAAAAATAACATTTTCCTCTTGTTGTGTTTGCATTTTTGGGTTTTAGGTGGAAAATCCTTTGAAGACCAAAATTGAAATTTTTTGCAAAGTTATCAAAGTTGCAAGGAAAGTTTTCATCTCATGGAAACTCTTGTACATGATTTATTTTTGGCTCTCCAACTATGAAACTTGAGAATCTTGTATTGCAAACACAGGATCAAAGAACCCAAAAAGCATTTTGATAGAGCCCTAGTTAAGACACATTTTCCATAGTGCGAATGAGTCCTTAGTGAGATTCAAAAAGGAACTTTTGGTGATTGGTACACCTTATTTCCCTTTTCTGCATCTGCCTTTTGATTGCTAGTTTCAATAGTTTGAGTATAGTCTTTCATTTTTACTTCATAGAATGTATTTTGGAGTTCATTTGATAGTTTTAATCTTTCTCCCCAAGGTGTTGCTTGACTTGGACCTCTTGTACTAGAGAAAAATGGAAATTTGTAGATTCATACCTTGATTTGAATCACCTTTGGGTTGCTAGTCATTTCATTGTTTGGATCTCATTTCCTGAATGAAATAGTTGAAAATAGAGTTATTTATTATCACTTTGGTGAACCCCTTTAATATAACCACACATACATTTTTTTCATTGCTTCAAGTTCAAAAGTTGAGTTGATCAATCTTTGAAGGTATCGTATCCAAGTTTTCAAGTCTTTATACTTTATAAGTTGAAAGATATTAGTGGAAATATTTCAGCCTGGCATTGAGAATAAATGTTTAAATACTCTACATCCTTCAAAAAATAAAGTTTATATATATAAATATATGTACATGTCCATTTCATGTTATCTTCTTGTATGATATGTTTTGATGAGCCACAAAGATCTATTTTCAAATAACAATGTGCTACAATGCCTATTCATTTTACAAAACATATGTTTGGGCATGTGTACCAACTAGTGCCAAAATAGATCAATTATATGAGTAGGTGTAATTGGAAAGTTTTCTCTAGATGTGGTATATTTGATTTACAAATTTCAAAAAAAATCCTAAGAAATCTCATGAGAAGGCTATAAAAGAATCTTTAGATAAATGAAGGGTACTCTAAATTATTGCGTATGGTATAAAAATGATAAAATTTTCTCTCTGAGTAATTATACTAATGCTGATTAGGTAAATTGTGTTGATGACTAGAGAAGTAAAAGTGGAATTACATTGTTCTCATGGGAAAAAATGGTCTCATGGTTCAGTAAAAAGTAGGATTCTATCTTCTTCCATACTAGAAGAATAATATATTGTTGCAACATCTTGCTTCACTCAAGTGCTTTGGATGAAGTAGAATTTGAAGGATGTGAAGGTTGTGTATCATGAACTTATTCTTATATTGTGTGACAATATAAGTCCTATCAATAATTCAAAGAATTTGATAATGCACTCAAGGACTTAACACATTTCATTCATGTATCACATTCTAAGAGATAATGTTGCATAACATGAGGTTATAATATAGTATGTGCATACCAAAGATTAGATTGTAGATATTTTAAACAAGTCACTTTCAAAGGATACCTTTGAGTATCTATGGTAGAAGTTATGGGTTATTGATCCTCTTTTTTCTAACTATATGTGTTAATGGTGCATCTATCTATGGGAGAAACTCATCTCATATACTTTTCTACTATATTGATAAATGCTACCTCTCAAGTGGAGTTGGTAGAAAGGAGGATTTCTAAAGAAGTTGTTTACTTATTTTGAATGAATAACTACTTGAAGAAGGTGTGTTATTGATGAAAGGGGGAGAATGTGTTTCTATCTCAATAGAAGATCTTTCTACCCTTTGTCCCTAAATTTAGAACAATTTTTATTTCTTTATACAAACATATATTACCCTATGTCGTTCATGTCAAACGGGGAGAGCGAGAAGTGTGTGTTTCCATCAATACAAAAATGGAAGATTGCATGTAGGTTTGGTCATTGATGTCAACACAAAGAAGATTGTTGGCAGTTGTTATATTCATTCTCAACATTGTTTGTTGATTGTCTCTCATGTAAAAGATTGCTATATGTGATTGTCATTTGTGTCAATGCTGATTATTAGAAGGTGGTTAGTCCTTGGAACTAGTTATCATTATTATATTTGTCTTGGGATAACATTGATGAGAAATTTCATGGTTGGATGTCATGTCTTATCTAAATAAGACTTGATGAATTCATGGTTTGATGTGATGCCTTATTAAAGAAGACATAATGAAGTTCATCATTTAATTTCATGCCTTATCTAAAGAATATTTGATGAAGTTCATGGTTGGATGTCATATAACTTATCTCAAGAAGAGTTGATAAATTTCATGGTTAGATATCCTATCATATCAAATTAGTATTGTTGATGTTCATATAATGCATTATTATTGTGAGTAAAGTTGATTTTATAATTATATATTAAGATGAGGATTAGACACATGACTAATAGTAGAAAAATGTTGTTTAAGGTAAATAGTATGTCTTAATATGATCTATCTTGATGATCTTGATGAAGTATTTCTTGTTGAAAGGAAGTTACAGAATCTGCAAGTTGCATACATGATTATGTTCTTGAATGCTACATTGAAATTTATCCAAGAGAATAATTTGCATTTCTCCGCTAAATTGTATTTCTAGTCTTCCAATCTGGTATTCAATTTTAGTGTTATGTGGATGTTGCACTATTCTCCTTTTAGGTCACTAGTTTTTCCAAGGAGATTTTGTGAATTTTAGAAGGTTGGCAATGTTGTTTATTTTGCAAATTGTTCTAGTAAATGCTTCACATTCTCAATATTGATGTCTCTACTCTTATAGACTAGTAAATATTCTCTTAATTTTCATGCACTGTATAATTTATAATATATGTGTCATAGAAAAAAAGGACCCTTTGCTTGACATGGGATTAATTTTTGATAAATTACACTTAATGAGGCATTGATTCAAGAGTTTTGAGGCATTTTATGCATCCACACTAGGTCTTGGACCCTTGGAAATTGAATAACATTCTTTAACATCTTGTAAATGTGTTGTAAAGTGTTGTAAGATACTTTCACACTTTTCTAGACTTAATTAACCTAGTTCTCCCTAATTCAACATGATAAAATATGTTTAATAACATTTCTACATCAATCTAGAAGGCTTGTAAAATAAACCTAATGATAAACTAGTGTTGTAATGTGTCTTTCACATTCACATTGGTTCTTATGCCTTCCTAGGGTATGTGGACCTCATTTTAGTGTTGTATAGTGTATTTAATCACACTTACACATTGATTTTTTTATCCCAAGCACTATTTGACATTTAAATCATCACTAATAGGCCACTATTAACCCATATTGTACATCCTAAGGCATAATTTTATCAAATAACTGAGACAATCATCATATATGTAATGCCCCACCATGCAACTGTAGACAAAGTTGCAAATAACTACTCAAATGCTCTAATTTTTTTTTTTTAATCATAGCAATTAACATGCAAGATCACTACCCATTGCAACAACATCTAAGGTTACGAGACTGAGATTACTTTAAAACCCAAACAAGAAACATGAATTGAAAACATAACATTTAATTACTTAACGAAGTAAGAACACATACATTCCATACAAGATAAATTACAACAAAGAATAAGAGATACCACATGATTTTAAATATCAATAATCATTTAACAATAAGATTACAACTCTCATTCCCCGAATGAGGTAAATCCATTAAACATGGTTACATAATACATCTTCCACCGCGATACAAATGAGGGATAATAAAATACAAGATTCACCTGAAAATAATAAACATGAGATGAAACTAGATCCCACGAGCTCTCCAACTAGAAATATCATCCACATGAACAAGAAGAAAACCCAACGGATTAAGGTGCGCGTTTCACCCAACCAAGTGATACTCGAAGGCTCACCCCTGTGCTAGGAGATAGTAACAAGGAATTCCTATACAATACCATCTATCTCTAGACATAGGCTAATACATAACTAAACTAAATCAAATACAAACACAATACCACTAACACAATAGCTACAATGCTTTTAGAGAACAATGATCATCAACGCAACACAACAAACTAACTTCTGGTTGACATAGAGAGAGTGTCACATGAAATTTTCTATGAGTTACCCTAGCTCAACCTTCTTAGGCTACTGAACCCCCACTTTGATTACCTAGGCTTGTCTCTACCAGCTGTCAGACCCCCATACAAATTGTGCTTCTCATCTCATCTCAAACCTTAAGAGTGAATGAGTCATGAGAGAGGCATTTATTATCTTAATTAGTTTGAAATTTTTTCATTATTTATTTTTAAGTTAGCATTTACTTAAACCCTAAGTGAGTTACCCTAGCACCCCTCTGTGTGTTGGACCCACACATAGAGACAATCTCCTATCAATAACACACATGGTACAAAACCATAATTCAATGGGTGAACTAGATAAGACAACCACTCCAATCCAAGGAGGCCACATAGAACAAAACCCACTCCAAACACTTGGAGGCTACAAAACACATAATCCACTCCTTCCAAAGGAGGCACAAACCATCCCCATTCATGAAAATTGGGTGAAACAACATGATACATCTATACACACTACCCAAGACAAAACCAAGGGTTGGCTAACATTTTATGACAACCCACATAATTAACTGAAAATCCCTATCTGGAAGACTTACATAAACAAATGACTCAATTGCCCAACATTGAGAATGAATGAAAAAATCACATAGAAAGCATTTCAGGAAACTCAATAAACTAATGTTAGGATTTCCTAAATCCAAGCCAAGCAATGACATAGTGAATGAAATCAATTAAATAATTAACATTATTGAACATACTCAGAAGTAAATCAAATCACATTGGCAACATTAAGGAATTTAAAAACTAATAATTTAATTCCATTTGTTCAATCATACATAATGATTAAAATCAATCTTTTTAAATAAAATCATTTGTTATAAATCAACTTTTTGCTTCTATTAAAGTAACAATAATCATCTTAAATAATTTATATTTAAATATAAATACATATATTAAATATACATATAAAAGTATATACTTAATGTATATACCAATATATATACATATTTAAATATATATAATTATTATTTATATATATATATATATATTAAAATAAGAAAAATATTTGAATTTTTTTTTATATATTTCTATAATATACATTATATATATTATAATATATATATATAACATATATAAAAATTTATATATAAAAAATCATTTAAAAAAAAATGAAACCTACTCTAAAGCTATGTAGCCCAGAACATGGGACGTAGCCCCTGCTGGGTTGCGTAGCTCCCACATAGGGTTGGCTGCGTACTAGCCTCCCCCTCATGGGGTCGTTGCCTGTGGGAGAAGTGTTGGGCATTTCCTCCATAGCCAACACCTCCATATGGGGGCGGTTGTGGGGCAGCCCCCACCCCCAAAACCAATAGATTTTTTTTATATTATATTTATTTTTAAAATTTCATGTTACGGTAATATCTAGAACAAAAAAAATATTCAACGGGGAAATTTTTTATATAATTTTTTTTCGATGAAAGAACTCCAGTAAGTGGGAAAATTATCTACATAAAATTACACAACAACATTTAATTTCTAAATCATAATGAAAAATTCTTAAATCCAAACACAAGGTTTTCTGATTTCTTTTGCTTTCTTTTTTCAGATTCTATTGTTTAACTTGGTATTTTCAGCTGAAAGAGATTGTTTACAACCAAGTTTTCAAATTGAAAAACCAAAATTTCAAAGCATTTAAAACAAGAAATAACTTGTGATCTTGAAGTTTGATGAAACAATCTAATGCTAAGCTTCTTGCCAATTCAAAACTCTAGATCTCCTTCCAAGTCTCCACCTTCAAATCCAAGATTGAATCCAACTAGAACAAAACCCTCTTTTTCTTTTCAGCATTTTCTCTCCAAAATTGAAATTTTTAAATCCAAAATCCAAATAGAATGGCTCTCCTAAGTTTTTCCCCAATTTAGTCAATATACCCTAAAAATATCCTATCCACCATAGTTATTGCATTTTGGAGATATTTTCCCAGAATTTTCATCCCAAAACCAAGGTAGCACTTTCAGGTTTAACACATTTAAAATTTCTTTTCAGCACAAAGAATTTAAAACTTTAATAATTCCTTTTCAAAGATTTGAATCATTTTGAAATTTCCTTTGAAAAGAATTTACAATTTTTTTAAAATTTTCATTTCCAAAAATAAATTAACACTTTTAATTCCCAAAATGGATAATTTAATTCATTTCAACCTAATTAATTTAATTAATCAATAAAATAAATATAATCCAATATTATATCATTTCATTAATTAAATTAAATTAATTAATAAATTAAATAACATTTATAACATTATAACTAGATAATTTTAATAAACAACTTAAGTACATAAAGCCATTTATTTACTTTTTTCAACTTGCAATTTAAATGAGATCAAGGAGAAATGAACAACAAAAAAGCAACTTAACCCAACTAAAACCCAACGACACACTATGACTAGGGTGATGACTAGGCACAAAAAAACCTAGCTACTATCTCCTAATCGAATACCATTGGCCAATGGACACACTCAAACCTGTGAACCAAGTGGAGTTGATGTCCTGTACTTGTCAACCTGCGAACAAAGAGTATATTGAACATACATATATATCTATATATATATATATATATCATTATAAAATACATCGTAAAGAGGAAATCCTAGAATCGTAGGGTGCTTGCAAGTGAGTGGTACAATCCCATCTCCTTCACCAATACAAAATTACTGACTGACGAATTTAACATCAATAATATAATCAAAGCATAAAGCATCATTAATTAAATATTTGCTAAGCTAATCCAAAGTATGCCATAAATATAACTTTTGAGTAAAATACCATCACATCAAAATATAACAGTCACATCACTTTATAGTTTGCAATCAAATAGTAACCAAGTACCAAAGTCATAGCATAAATAGAAACAACATAACAAAGAAGAACACTGCCGATCAAAGAGCCCAAAATGGAGGGGTGTTACATTATAAGCCTAATTTTCTTACTTTTCAACATTCTAGCTAGAAAAAATGGCCCTTGTGGGATCCATTCACCATTAGTAGAAAATTAGTCCCATCTAGGTGGGACCCATTCACCAGTAGTGGTGAATGAGTCCCATTTGAGCCATTTTTGGGGTTTTGAGTGGGAAAAATTAGGTTTTAAGTTTACTTTTTCTCCATGTCAGCCTTAGGGATCTAATTAATGGGAAAATAAGGTGAATTTCCTATAAAAACACCTCTCTAAACTCATTTTTGCATCTATTCATTCATTAACACATTGACATCATTCATTCATAATCTATCTTCTATCTTAAGTCAAGCAAGCTAGGGCATTTACATTGCAAGTCATCAATTTAGCTTCCTAAGATATCCAAGGGAAGATTCTACATGTTATGTTGTAGAATTTCAAGATAAATCATCATGGAAAGGTAATCCATTCTATTTTTGCATGTTTCATTCCTTTCTTTCATCATTTTGGTTTAATTACCTAAAACGGGTTTGACTAAGGTAAACCCCCATTCCCTAACATTCAACATCTCTCTCTTGTCTTGTATGTTTATAGATTTAGGTCTCATGGAAGCTTGGAAATCAATTAATATCAAGTTGCATGGTTTCTAAAGTCTTCTCCTCATTCATCAAGTCAAAATATCAACAAAAAAACATTTTTAGACCTGTAAATCAGAGTTTTAGGAGTGAACACCTGTAGGGCATCAAAGTGTAGATCGGAAGCTTCAGAATCCACCTTTGAAAATATAAAAATTCAAAATTGGACTTATTCACCGTGAGTGGCGAATGAGTCACACTCTAGGGTCAATTTTGAGTTTTCTACATTTTTTAGTACCTTTTTGTTAGAAACGGGTTTTGGTATAGTTTGGAAGAACTAGGACTGATTCACCCAGAATGGTGAATGAGTCCCACTAGGCCTAAATTTTAGCATCAATATAATTTTAGAAGCAATTTAAAATCTCCATGCATATTCTAGATGCACACTTTCAATTTGGTTCATTTCTATTAAGTTTTGCATTCATTCCTAGTTCATTTTTGCATTACATAATGTGTTTTCCTTTAGTTTCTATTCATTAGTCAATCAATCTTATTTGTTTCTTGCATTCAAGAATTATATATAGGCATATTGCATCCTTATTCTATCCATATTGAATTGACTTTGAATGTAACATAAGAATCTTTGGCCCATCTTTCTCCTTCTAGGTGAAAACACTTAGGAGAGCTAGAAAGCAAGTGGGTGCCAAAAATCTATGCTACAATATCATATACTAAAGTGGTCTACAAGATGATATGTTAATGTTAGATCTCATGATTATGCATTATGTGCTTCCAAGATAAATTATTTTCTACCTATTTGATTTGTGTTGGTTTTTGATGCCATGATAATATGAAATAAATGTATGAAGGTATTGTTTGATATTAAAGAAACATCCCCATTTCATCCACACACTACTAATTGGCCTCTTTGGTGTTGCATTGCATCTTGAGTTAGATTTCTTGGTTTTTGTGGATATTTGACCAACATGGCTTGTTCCTTTGCTTGGACTATGTTCTTGGGTTTTTCTAGCAATGAAGGATGTGTTATGATAAAATTGGGTCTTGAACTATACTATTTGTGACCACACCAACTAAATTCAGTTAAAAGTGTCTATTTGAGTCAACTGATTATGCACTTCAATGTTTCATATACACATTTCCTTAATACCATCTTAGGTCGATGTGTGACTTCATTTAAATTATTTTGGATCATGTTTGAAGAACTTCTAAGATTTTGAAGTCCTCTCTATCTTTGGGATAGGACTGCATTATTTTTTTGGCATCCAACTAGTTTAATTAATTGTTTATTATCTTCAAGGATGACTGAATTGAAGGATTGAAGTGTTGTTGTGGATATAAATGCAAGATCATTTCATGTAATAAGATGAAAAATTGTACAAGTGTGATTTTTTTTACGTATGAACTATATTAAATATCTAGTAGATATAATTTTAAAATATTATGAAAGGAATGATTAATTGTGTTGTATTTCCTAAGTCAACAAAGTGTTGTGTTGAAAAATCATTATAATTCTCTTTAAATCATATTATATCTTTATCTAAGATAGTAAATCTCAAAAATTAATTGTACCTTACTCTTCAAGTCATCTTGTCTTTAGTTTAGCAAGTCCACTGTATCATGCTTTAACACAGTGAGCCTTATTGCAAGTCCTTTTGGTAGTGAACCTTATATTGTGAGTTAACTCTCACTATGGTTTTCCCTCATTGGGTTTCCCATTTAAATATGGTGTCTCCTTGTACATGTGTGTGTTCTCTATTTCCATCCTTTTACTGTTGATCTAATTATTTCTATACCTTTCATTAGTAATTTTTTTGATGTTGGTAATGAATAAATAATACCTATATTTTTTTCTACTTAAGGAGTTTGAGTGGTGCTAAAATTTTTAAGTTCTTGAAGGGTTTAAGTTTTTGTGTAGACTAATTCACTCCCCACCCTCTTAGTCTTTGGAAGTGTTCAAAACTACTTTGAATAGATCTACATGAAAATGATTATTCTTACCTTAAGTAGATTTATTTAAATTTTGGTATTCATATATGAAACCACAACAATTCATGGTATGCTCAGAGAACCTAATCACTTGTCATAAAATCTATACACATAGTTAGAACATGTGGTTTGGATTTAAAGTATTGGTAATGGAATTAAAGTTAGTAAAGATCCAATATAAAAAAAAAATAAAGAATAAATAGATGCTTTCATTCCCAATATCACATGAATAAATAAGGGAAGGTGTTAAGAACCTACCCCTATTCTATAAAAATTCCATCTTTTATTTTCAAGATCACCCTAATATTTGAGAATAAAGAACATGTATCATAATAAAAAAAAAAAGACACAAGAAAAATAATAATAATAATAACTACCCTCATGATTACTTTAAGACCTACAAAAGGAAAGAATACACAATTTTTTTTTGACACATATAACAAAAGATTAAAAATTAAAGATCAACTTTCCTAATATAGATAAATATTAGGAAATTAAACTTAGACAAGATCCTATAAAACTAGAACATTACTAGTTTTCAAGATCCAATAATTGGAGAAGTGGCCGTATAGAAAATAGAGTTAGAATAGACAAACATCCAAACATAATAAAAGAAAAATTATTATTTGTGGATGAGGTTAGGAAAATTATGGAAAATTGTAGAAATTTAATAGATATATGAAAAAAATAAGGACAAATGCTAAAATTAAAATAGAAAATTTTCAATGTACCAAGGCGATGCCAACATAAAAAAAAATAGTTACATAAAAAACACATAAATATAAAGTAGAATTTTTAAAACTAAAATAAATATGTATACATAGAGTATAAATGAAAAATGTGTAGTAAATAATTAACAAATAAATATTTTGAAATGAATAGTGGAAATGCTTAAAGTAAAATGTAAATTATTCTACATACCAAAAAAGCACTAATATCCTAAAAATCTAGTATTAACATTAAAAATGGAAATCCTTCAAACCCTAGTTAATAACTAGATAAAAACATGCAATAAAATAGTTAATTAGAAACTTATGCAAATTTATATGTATAAAGGTAATATTTTTCCTTTGAACAATAGCTAAGAAATATTTCCATAAGACACTAAATAATAGAAAATACCTACCAAAATCAAAGTGAGGAAAATTTACCTTTCAAAAGATAATTGAAATGATAAACATTTAAAAGAAAATAGGTTAAAAACTTATAGTAAGAAAAAATAATAGAAATTCCAAAAGATATGTGAACATATTAAATCTCTAGTATAAATGTCACAATCTAGGGAAAAACTGTTCAATCTAGAAAAATTCTTGCAAAGTAGAAATACCTATTATTATGCAAACATATTAAAGATGATATAAAATAGAGACTCAATAGTTCAAAAATACCAATCTATAAAACATGTATATGAATGTATAAAAACTTACCAAAATACATCAAATAACTTTTGAAAGTACAAATTATCTTTTATCTTGGAACAATAGTTCCACAAGGAATACCAAAATGTGTTAGATAAATTTTAACACAAAAAACGAGGAAAGCATCAAGCACAAAAACTCAAAAAAAAAAAAAAAAAAATGCATCTAATTAAAAGGAAGTCTCCTATATAGACAATGAAGAAAAAGAATGTATGTCACTCCTCTTGAGCTCTTTGATAGTTGGGTTTGTTGTAGATGAGAGATCATTTTGTAGAATGTTGAATATTCAAGTATGAAATTTCTCAATTTAGTAGCCTAAAATTTATTTTTTATTTGTGGAGTGTTACATTTCCTTGAGAGATGGATTATATAGATTTTAAACAATGAGAATGGAAATTAGATGGATGGTTCACATGAATTTAAATGTGATGAGAATGGTGCAAGTGGTGGTATAATATTAAATAAATTTAATTGATGGCTAGGACGACCTTAAATTTCTTGGGAAAATGAGATGCAAGCAAGTGAAGGCTTGAATAGAATAGGAGTGGATAGTGGAGATAAAATTGGTAGGTGAAGGATTGTGATCAACTTGTATTGCATGGATGGATAGGATGAAAATGTCTAGATATGCTCTAGTTGAGTTTAGGTGGAGAGAGCTTGAGATGTGATAGAGTAGAAATATATTTTTCAATTTAAATGGAGGGTGGAGATGAAAAGGTGATTTTTTTTGTATATTAGCGGTGAGCTAAGAATTAATTTTTATTTATTTAAACATAAAGTTAAAGAGAAATGTGTATTATCCTTATTGAATAAATAAGTTTGATTTATTAAATTAATTGTTGTAAGAAGCTTTATCTTATTTAATTAAATATAATTTATTTAATTATTTATTGGTGGAAGAAGATTAGTTGAACTAATTAAACAAATATAATTTACTTAATTCATAGACAAGAATGAATTAGCTTGGTTAATAAATAAATTAAATATATTTAATTATCTTGTGGATATAAATTAATCAAATTTATAAAATAATTTTATTTAATTTATTCATAAGGAATCAATGTGGTGCTGGAATGATGATTACAATTAGTCAAAATATGGGAGAAACTTTCAAGTTTCTATAATATGAACCAATGATAAACCAATACCCCAACCAATGTAGTATCAAATATGTTGACATACAACTACCACCTATGCCATGAATTACTCACTCAAAGTTGATTTTGTTCTATTGAACTTATAAAGGAGAAATAATAGTAATACACAAGCCTATTGCCACCATCATGGTGGCTAGTAACTAGTCATTGTGCAAGAAAAAAAATTACATAAGTGATGGTGACTATCAAGAGTAATTCAATACTAAAATGAAAAAACCACATAGAGGATAAACTAAAGGCTTGAAAATTTAAACTTGGCTTCCATTACCATGAATATGAAGTTTTTCCCAAACATAGGGTTATGTATCTTTATACAAAGTCAAAAATAAACATATATGGAATGATTAAAGATCTTAGTAAAGACACAAGTGAAGCTCCAATTAAATTTTCTCTAATTAGTTATAATCAAGGAAGTCCATAGATTTACAACATGAACAAATATTTAGGAGATGAAAGAAATAGTTCCATCTTTAAATTATTAATTATCTTCATCAAACTAGTACCTAGATAAGGAAAAAATTTATAAAAAATAAATAGACAAGAATGCAACTTTTTTTGAAATACTATGTTACAAATTAAATGAAAATAAATTAAATCCACTTTTTAATAAACTCTCTTAAGAATAATATGCCATTACCACTATCTCTGAGATAGGAGTTGGGATTGGTCTATTAAAGAGAAAAGAATTATGATATTCTTTAAGAATTCAACTTCACAAACAAATCACATTTTTTTGTTTTACATGACAATTTTTTAAAATTAATTTTATTGTATTATATATATATATATATATATATATAATTTTGAAGTTAAACCATTTTTATCAAAATCGTGATGTCACATATAGAAGGCCTCATGCCCAATTATAATTTTTATTTTAATACAAATTAAAATAATCTATTTTTAAAATATAATAAAAATATTAAAATTTGAGAGGATGATTAAGTTTAAAATTATTAATATTATTAAAAAAAGATTAACTAACTATATAATATAAGAAGTATAAAAATTCATAACTTATAAATAAAGAAGCAATTAGCTTAAGTATAATAAAAATGATTGAATAAGTGGGTAGATGGGAAGGTGTCCCTCCAAGTTGGTGGAGGGCATTGGCCGACTGGTATAGGAGGCACATTGTTGTGGCTATGGGGGATGAGTTGGCAAGTGCTTGGTGTGGTGACATGGTCTCTCCCAATTCCATCCTAGATGCAAATGTGGGTAGGGTTTATGCTAAATCAAATAAGTTGGTGTCCATTATGAGCACTTAAAGCACTCATATCAAGGAATACATAGGTGATGGAGTGGCGATTGATTAGTACTAGAAAAACCATCAATGTGACTAATCTTTTGATTCGTTTGTATGGTATTTGTGGTTAAGGACAACCTTGCTCTTGTGTTGAGTCATGGCATTAATATCATCTAGAGTGAAGTATGAAATTATGATTATAAGCCTGGCATCCTCTTTGGCTTAAATGTAGTTGTGGAAAAAGTGGAGGCATCAGTTTGAAACCTGGCTATGTTTGTTTGGTTTGCATTTCATGTAGGGTTTGTTTTATTGGCTGGGTGTTTGGTCTCTACAACGATAGGGAGATTGCGCTTTGCAATTGAGGTCTCGGTGGATTGTCTAGTGTGTTTCGGTGTAGACACACTAATTTTGTTGGGGGCCAAAACATGCCAAAGAACTTTTAGAGAGGTTTTGAACCAACGACTCAAAAGGAACATGAATAATATAAATTCTTTGTTGGTTGTGGTGGTGAAAATGGTGGTGGGCTATGGTCATTGAAGCCAAAGTGAGTTTGGAAGGGATAACACATATATCACTTCTAGGTTCTTAGCATCCCTTCTTGATAACCATGTGCC